>PVKM010004318.1:0-52692 GCA_004027735.1 Carollia perspicillata
CTGGATTTTATTAACTGCTTTTTCCACATCATTGATAGGATCATATGGTTCTTATTCCTCATTTTATTTATATGGTGTATCACATTTATTGATTTGTGAATGTTGTACCAAGCTTTCATCCCAAGAATAAATCCCACTTGATCATGGTATATGATCTTTTTGAACCATTGCTGTATACATTTTGCCTAAATTTGTTCAGTATTTTAGCATCTATTTTCATCAGGGATATTGGACTATAAATTTTATTTTTTCATAGTGTCTTTATCAGGTTTTGAAATAGGGTAATGCTGATCTTATAAAATCAACTTGTGTGTCTTCCTTCCTTTTGAATTTTTAAAAATAGTTTGATAAGGAGAGGGGTTAGTGATCTGGGAATGTTTGATAAAACTCACCTATAAAGCCATCTTGTCCAGGGCTTTTTTAGTTGGCAGTTTTTTTTTGTTTGTTTGTTTAGTGCTTTAAATTCACTGGATTTAATCTGTCTATTCAGATTCTGTGATTCTTCCTGGTTTAGTTTTGGAAGATTGTATGTTTCTAAGAATTTATTCATTTCATTCTGGTTGTCCGATTGTTGGCATATAGATGTTTGTAATATTTTCTTACAATCCTTCATATTTCTTTGGTGTTGATTGTTGTCTCCCCTGTTTATTTCTGATTTTATTTATTTATTTATTTATTTAATTTGAGAAAAAATGTTTTTTATTAATTAATAGGTTAAAGTGAAACAAATAGAGTATTGGTTTTGGGGCAAATCAAAATTCCAACAGAATCTTAAGTCTCTCTCCCCCCTGTCTCTAGCTCTTGGCTTCTGTCTTCTTACTGGTCCCATTGGATGACAAGGCCTTGGCAGACATGCCAGGCCTTCCTGGGCCCTTGGAGACCTCTGTCTTTCTGGCCAGTGGTGCAGGTATGGTCTTGAACGCACTGTCCTTAGGAACGGCAGCAGCCTTGGCTTTTGACCTTTGCTCAGCCCCCTGGGTAGCAGTTTCTTTAGGGACAATGCACCCAGTCTTCTTTATTGCTGGGAAAACTGGACCATTCTTGCCCTTGGTGACTATGGGTTTTGAACTCTGAGTCCCAGCTTTGGTTTTCCTGTGGGTCTTGTCATCTCCTGGGCTGTTCTTTCTGCTTTTAATTTTTGACTTCCCATGGGGCCCAGTGGCACCAGAAGTGGTCTTTGTAGCCTTGTCTGGCTGTCAGGGGACCTTCCTGGCCTTGCCCACTCTTGCCTCGCCATTCTTGGTCTGGCCCCCTTTCTTGGGGGCCTCTTCCTTGGCCTCAGCAGGTCTCCTGGGTGCCAACAGGGTAGACAGCTTCCTGAGATTGATTTTTTTGTATGTGCTTGGGAACTAATTTGAAGCTGCTAGTAGCCCCCTTGGTCTTGGAGTTGGTGGGCCTGATGATAAGCCTGAGTTGCATGCCAGTGTCCCCTGCTTTAGCAGGTACTTGAGCCTGATGGCATCTACTGTAGGGTACTTCTACAGGATATAAACCTTGATGGCCACCACTGAGGTGCTCTGGCACTGCTCCCTTGCCTGTAGTGCCCCCAGGACCATATGCAACATGGGTGGGTGGTGGTGCAGCACTCTAACAGAGCTATCATTTGGGCCTGGTTTTCCAGTCCCAGACCACCCAGATGTGGAGGTCATGGAGGTTAGGAAGGCTGAGGAGGTCAAGGTGTTGTTGGAGGCCATGCTCTCATGAGCTATTGCACTGGAAGACACAGACACAGATGTCTGGTTTGTCAATCTTCTTCAAAAAAACCAACTCTTGGCTTTATTGATTTTGTGTATTGTTTTTTAGATTCTGAATAGATCTGATCTTTATCATTTCCTTTATTCTATGTACTTTGAACCGTGTTTGTAATTCTTTTTCAAGTTCCTTTAAGGACAAAGTTAGATTGTTTATTTGAGCTTTTTCTTGTTTCTGGAGATGTGCCAGTAATACTATGAATTTCCCTCTTAGGAATGCTTGTGCTCTGTTCCACAGATTTTGGATTGTTGTGTTCTCATTTTTATTTGTTTCAAGGTATCTTTTCATATCTTCCTCAGTCTCATTGTTGACCCATTCATTGTTTAATAACATGTTATTTAACTTCCATGTTTTGGAATATTTGTCAGTTTTTCCTTGTGATTGATTTCCAGTTTCACAGTATTATGGTCAGAGAAGATGCTTGATATGATTTTAATCTTCTTAAATTCATGAGATTCTTTGTGTCCTATAACATGGTCTATACTAGAAAATGTTCCATGTGCACTTGAAAAGAATGTATATTCTCCTGCTTTGGGGTGAAATGCTGAAGATATCAATTAAATTCATTTGATTGGGTGTGTTGTTTAAGGCTGCTGTTTCCTTGTTTGTTTTCTGTCTAATAGATCTGTCCAGTGATGTCAATAGGGTGTTAAAATCCCCTACTATGACTGTATTTCTTTTGATCTCTCCATTTATGTCCATGCAGATTTGCTTTACATATTTAGGTGCTCCTGAATACATAGTTAAGTGCATAAATGTTTACTAAGGTTATATATTCCTGCTGTGTTGTTTAGTTTATCATTATGTAGTGCCTTCTTTGTTTCTTTCTATAGCCTTGCTTTTACAGTCTATTTTATCAGATATAAGCATTACTACCTCAGATTTTTCCCCTTTCCATTTGCATAAAATATCTCTCCCATCCTTTTACTTTTAGGCTGTGTGTATATTTTGTTCAGAGGTGAGTTGAAGACAACATATATGTTGGTCTTATATTCTTATCCATTCAGCTACCTTATATTTTTTCATTGGAACATTTAAGTCATTTACATTTAAAATGACTACTGATAGATGTATTTATTGCAATTTTATTTTTAACACTTTTTCCCCATTTCCCCTTCCTTTTTAAAGCAGGCCTTTTAACATTTGTTACGATACTGGTTTGGTGGTAGCAACCCCCTTTAGCCTTTTCTCATCTGGGAAGCTCTTTAGTTCTCTTTTGATATTAATGATAGCCTTGCTGGGTAAAGTAGTCTTGGTTGTAGGTCCTTGCTTTTCATTACATCGAATATTTCATGCCAATCCCTTCTGGTCTGAAATGTTTGTTTAGAAATCAGATGACAGTGTAATGGCAGCTCCCTTGTAGCAGTTAACTAACTGCTTTTCTTTTGCAGCTTTAAGGTTCTTTCCTTGTATTTAGCTTCGCCATTTATACTCTTCATGCTCTTAGAGATCCACCTGTGCCTGTAGGTTTTCTGGTAGGCTTAATCAGTGAAAATGCCCCCAGATGTAGTCCTCAGCAGCCAGGCTCAAGCTCCACATGTTGGTGAATGAGGGATTCCTTCTAGTAGGGTTATTGCTTTCCCTCAGGCTGATGCCACCTGGAGAGGAATACTCTTCTGAGAAAGATGGATTATGCAGTATGGGGAATGACTGAGCACAGGGATCCTGGTGGCTGACCCTTCAACTTTCTTCCCAGAGCCACCAAACTCAGATTCTCCTCACATGGCTCTAGTCTGTTATGCTTGGCCTCTGCTGGATCCCGAGGTAAGTGGCTGTGGATAAAATTTTATTTGTTGAGCTTTTAAATGGCTCTCTGCATCTCTATCTGTCTCTTCCTGGTAGACAGAAACCCCGTTGCTCTTCACAGCCAGATGTTATTTTGGTTCCTTTCTCAGTTCTGGTGCTCTAGGATAGGTGCTCAAGTTTGGTGTGTAGACCCAACACTTCCAAGGGAAACCACCTAGCCACTGAAATATCCCCCCAGAAATTCAGCTGCCACACATTGGACCAGCCAGCCCTTTTGTGCCTCTGCACTTTCTACCAGTCTCATTGTGGTGATATGGTTTCTCCCACAAGTCCTTGGTTATAAGGCTTTTCTCTAGCTAGTGTTCAATTGGTTATTCAGGAGGATTTTTCTGTAGTTTAGTTGTAATTCCAGTTTGGTCCTGGGAGGAGGAAAGAGTAGCTTCCACCTACTTTGCTGCCATCTTGGATCCCCCTATATGACTTTTGAAGGGCTATATAGTGATTCACATTTTCCCAAGAGTTTTTGTGCTTTAATCTTCAGAGAAATCCTGTGAGGCAGAAGGGTAGAAATTATATTCATTATGATAAGAAGAAAAAAATTGAATGATGACATCTTTATTGAAGAAACATCCTTGCTTCTGAGCAAGAAGAGAAAATTGTTTAATGAGAAAATGAAAGCTTTCCTTACTACATTGTTTAGTACTGTAACTACAAGTGGCTACTGAACATTTGTGATGTTGCCAATTCTAATTGAGATGTGTTATTATAAGTATTTTAAAAAGCACAACAGAATCAGAAGACTTAGGATAAAATATTGAATTCACATTGCAATGTTAATATTTTAGATATATTGGGAAATAAAATACAAGGCCTGTCCTGAGAGTATCCAGCCATGTAACATGAAAAATGGGGACATTAATTGAAAATGATGCAAGATATAAGGAACATTGTACATAGAACAATGATGCTTCAGTCCCCATTAAAATAGGCACCTTGGGACCTCACACAGTTCTCCTGATCACCCTTAATTGCTCCCTTGTATTTTCCTGAATTTAAGCAACTGTCTGAATTCTCTTCCCTTTCAAAGGTGATTTTAGTTTTGAGAAAATCCAGAAGTCACAGGGCACCATATCTGAGCTATAGGGGGGTTGAGTCACCTGGGTGATTTGATGTTTTGACCAAAATTGCATGAGATATGAAGCATGAGTGGACACATTATTGTGATGAAGCTGCCAATCGTCAGTTGCCCAAAGCTGTGGCCTTCTAAATCACTTGAATAGTTTCTGTGGAGGAATATTCAAGCTTAACACAAAATACAATGCAGATTCATGTCTCTAATCCCTCAATCATTTGGAATGTGATGGTCACAGAATACACGTTCTCAGTCAAAGGCATCTACTGCTCCTACTGACTAGTACAGTAAAATTGTCATTGTTCACACATGCACATTCCGACCTACTCTCTGACTTCCAGGTTACGTGAATGTCGCACAAATTATTCTCATTATATTAACAATGGTTGGAATTTTTCTGGACAGATATTGTATATTATTTGTAATAGGTTGATTAATGCCCCCCTAAATTAAGCCCTAATTCTTGGAACCTGTAAATATTACCTTACCTGAAAAGGGAATCTTTGTAGATGTGGTTAAGAATCTTGAGTTGGGGAGATTATTGCGGGTTATAGGATGGGTCCTAAATGCAATTACATGGGTGCTTTTAAGAGGGAGATAAAGGTAGTTAGACATACAAAGGAGAAGGTGATGGGAAGATGGAGACAAAAATTTCAGTGATGTAGCTATAAGCCAAGGAATGCCAGCAGCCTCCAGGAGCTGGGAGGGGAAAGAAATGAATCTTTCTTAGAGCCTCCAGGGCTGGGGAGCACTCTACTAATACCTTGATATCATCCCAGTGGTACTGACTTTGGACTTTTGGCCACCAGGACCTCAAAAAAATAAATGTTTTCTTTTAACTCATCAAGTTTGTAGTGATTTATTACAGGAGTCACAGGAAATTAATACATTACTAAAATTAATTTCATTAGTTACATTTTACACTTTAAAAAGTGTGGCTAATAGTTAATTTAAAATTATATATGTGGCTCACATTGCATTCTCTTAGACAGTGCTGCCTTAGACCATATAAAGGATAATTATAAAGATGGCAATGACCAGTTGTTCTCTAAATTTGTAGTGGACAGAATAAAACCTAATGGGCTTAACATGCAAAGAGAATTTAAATATGTGAAAAAGTATAAACTAGATTTAATGGCTATTAAATATTGAAACTGGCAAACAGAGATCCTGAAACATCCATGCATACAATCTCAGCAAATCAGTTCAGCAGCCATGTTAATTGACCTTACTATAGAACTGCCTGAAAGATGTGAGTGGCATCAGTAGATGTGGAATCTTCTCTCCACCTTGAATCACACTAAATTGTTGAAATTATAGGCAAAGTATTTTTAATGATCAAATTTAAATTCCACTATTTCTGTTTCTGTCTGGAAATTTTGTCTTTCTCAGTAGTGCTGAATAAACAGATGGAGGATAGTGAAGCCAAGACTAAACTAACGCTAGTTAGAGGTATAATATAAAGTGTGAAAGGACTGGAGTAAGACAGAGTGAGGATGTATCAAACTACTTGTAACAGCAGCAGCTCTGGGTGAAGAACCTGATCTCCCTAGCCTTCATTTTATCATGTCTAAAATGGACATAACAATGTCTTCCTTGCGTATTGTTCTAAAAATGGAAAATAATAAAGTACACGACAAGTAATAGGAATATAGTAAATTATTATTGTTGTTGTTGTTGTTATTGTTATTTAAAATATATTTTATTCATTATGCTATTACAGATGTCCTAACTTTTTCTCATTTGCCCCACTCTACCTGGTAGGAACCACCATGCCCTCCAACAATCTCCCCTTTTAGTTCATGTCCATTGGTCATGCATATAAGTTCTTTGGCAACTCCATTACTTATATTGTTCTTAACATCCTCCTATCTATTTTGTACCTACCAATTTGTGCTCTTAATTCCTGCATCTTTCCTTCAGTTTCTTCCATCCCCCTCCCAACTGATAGCCCTCCAGATGATCTCCATATCTACAAATCTGTCTCTGTTCTGCTTGTTTGCTTAGTTTGTTATTTGGATTCAATTACTGATAGTTGTGAATTTATTGCCATTTTAATGTTCATCATTTTGATCTTCTTTTTATTATATAATTCCCTTTAGCATTTCATATAATAATGGCCTGGTGATGATGAACTCCTTTAGCTTGACCTTATCTGGGAAGCACTTTATCTGCTCTTCCATTCTAAATGACAGCTTTGCTAGATAGAGTAATCTAGGTTGTAGGTCCTTGCTTTACATTACTTTGAATACTTCTTGCCAGTCCTTTCTAGCCTGCAAAGTTTCTTTTGAGAAATCAATTGAGAGCCTTTTGGGAACTCTTTGGAGACAACTATCTGCTTTACTCTTGCTGCTTTTAAGATTCTCTCTTTATCTTTAACCTTTGGTATTTTAATTATAATGTGTCTTGCTGTGGTCCTCTTTGGGTCCAGCTTGTTTGGGACTCTCTGTGCTTCCTGAACTTGTATGTCTATTTTCTTCACCAAATTAAGGAAATTTTCTTTCATTATTTTTTCAAATAAGTTTTCAATTTCTTGACTTTCCTCTTCTCTTTCTGACACCTTATGATTCAGATGTTGGTACATTTGAAGATATCCAAGAGTTTCATAAGCCAATCCTTGCTTTTTGAATTTTTTTCTTCCTGTTTTTCTGATTGAATGCTCTTTATTTCCTTGTGTTCTATATTGTTGATTTGATTCTTGGCTCCATCCTTTCGACTGCTGGTTCACTGTAGATTTTTCTTTATTTCACTTAATGGAAGCTTCATTTCTGCCTGGGTCTTTTTTATGTTGAAGTATCCAATGGGTTCCTGGAGCATCTGATAATCAGTGTTTTGAACTCTGCATCTGATAAGTTGTATATCTCCATTTTGTTTAGTTATTTGTCTGGAGTTTTGTTCTTTTCTTTCGTTTGAGCCATATTTCTTTGTCTCCTCATTTTGTCAGCCTCTCTGATTTTGTTTTTGTTTTTCCTATGTAGCAGACTTCCTGTCTTAGGACAGTGGCCTATTGTAGAAAAGCACACTGGTAAGTTGGATGAGGGGGAGCCTAGTTAACTTCCAGGGCAGAGCAACTCATGTCACTGCTCTGTTGCTCTGTGTGGGGGAGGGCTCAGAATGGGGACAATATCACTACCTGGCCTCTTGAGTTTTGTACAGGAGAAGCTGTCTCCCAGCACTTACCCTTTTGCCAGTCAATTCACTTTCTCCCAATATGCCACTGGTGCCCTTACAGTTGTTACCCTGGTGCTGTATACCAGAGGGGTGGTTTGTGTGAGTCTTAAGTCCATTGCAGGGCCTTTAAGAGGAGTGTCTTGAGAATCCCACAGTTTCTTCTGCTTTACCAACCCCCATGGGTTTTTACAAACAGAAGTTATGGGGACTTATCTTCCTGGTGCTGGAACCCTGGGCTGGGTGGTCTGGTCTTGGGCTGGGATCCCTTACTTCCAAAGTGTCCCTCCCAATTTTAATCCACTACCTGTGAAAATGGGAGCACCCATTCCCCTTTTTGCCTCTCTGTGCCACTCTGTATCTCTGCACTTCTCCAAACTTCTCTGTGTCTTTCCGTGCTTCTCCATGTCCCTCTGTGCCTGTCTGCATCTCTTCCCTTTCTACCTGTGTGGGTGAAAGTGACTTCTTTAAATTTTTGGTTGTCAGACTTCTACACAGCTCTGTTTTCTGAAAATTCTGGGTGATACTTGTTTTTTGCTATAGTCATGCATGGAGGCAAGGTATGTTTACCTATGCCTCCATCTTGACCAGATATCATTTATTATTTCTATTGAGGCTTTTATTAGTCAGTGGATACAGGTGGTGATTTCATATCAGGCTTTTCCAAGATGGCATTATACTTTTTAGTGTGGTCAGGAAAGGTGAAAATATGCCTTGTAAAAAGTTTAAATCAGCAGCTTCCAGGTTTGTGATAGACTAGCATTGCCTCTAGACTTGGAAGAAGTGTCAAATATCAAAATGAAAATGTTTTATCCTTGAAATTTGAATTTTTGATCTATTTGAGGTAGTTCATGTTCTACAGGAATGAAGGCCTTTAAGTCTGTTTAGAAAGAGATAATAGCTAATGTGGTTAGAAGCTACAATTAAGGCACTTTTTAAGTGCTTTTAATTAGTAGATTTATTTATGTAGTCCTTATAGCAATCTAACGTGGTAGACACTATTATTATCACTTCCATTTAACAGATGAAGAAATTGGGACAGCCTGATTGGGACTTTGCTAATATAAACAGTTATTAAAAGACTGTTATGGGCATTTCAACTCAGGTTATGTGGCTTTAATACCCCATTTCTTATGTACTACATATTGCCTTTCACAGAATATGAATATTTCAAGACAAACCAAGACATTTGCAAGTGCCCATCGCTAATTCTTTAGTTTATCCACATAGTAATAAAACATTTAGAACACACTTATTGGACACCTACTATTTGTAAGAAATGTATAGTGCAAGATAAAGGAATACAAATACAGAAAGACAACATCTGGCCTCAAGAATTTCAAGTATAACAGAAAGATGATTACATTAACAATAACTAGGAGACAAAGAAAATCAAAATGACTGTGAACCAGAGGTTATAAGCAACTGCTGTTGGAGGACAGTCTCTCCCATGGGCTTCTAAGTGCCATGTGTACATCTTTATTGCATGTATCATGCTTGGATGTAATCATCTCTCCAATTCTCCATCTTTCTCACTAGACTGTGAAGATGTGGCTGTGTCTTATTCATCTTTCTTTTCTAGGCATCTATCTCATTTGCAATAATTGTTTATGGAGAGCATGAATAAATGGAGAAATGGGTATGGAGGAAAAAGAGAACAAATCTGACTGGGAAAGTACCCAGCAAAGCTTGACTAAAACATTAACTTTTAAAAGGCAAGATATAGGATGGATGAGACAGAAGGAACAGTATTACCAGAAACTTAAACATGTAGAAGTGGTTTATTGGACTTAGTATATTGTTCAGTGACAAGAACCTGTGGCTTGGTGACTAAAGCCAAGGTTAAAGACAGAGCTGATAATTTGGCCAAACTTTCAACTTGTTATGAAAGAGTTTGATGGGTGCTTGGATTATCCTAAATAATAAACATAATATCATTAATTGAATACTTGTTGCATGTTTGATATTTCACAGATATTAGTTGATCCTCACAACATGTATCAATGTAGGTAAGTGACCTGCCCACCTAGCTAATAAGAGGTGGAGCCAGGATTTGAAACACAAATTCTTCTGAGTTCAGGGACCTTTCTCTAACGTGTAGCCTAAGATAGTTTGTGTACATTTACCCAACTTATGGGAGTATTTGGTTGATCTTTTATTTCTTCTCCCACATGTATCTAAAATATGCATGGGTTAGCAAAGGCTCAAAAATGTTTGAGGCTGAAGTTGAATCAGGGAAGCCAGATTTCTTTTTGTAACCCTTCAGCAAAGCAGGAGGCTGCAGCTCATTGGAACTCATCTTTCTATATACTCAAGTGCCTCCAGAGAATTCTGAAAGCTGGGCATGAATATGTAGACATGCAGGAAATGAGCAAGGCAGATGTTATGCTGATCTCCACTGGGCTATTTCAGATTGTAGTAGCTAATATACAGCACCTTTTTTTGACTGCCAAAATTTTTTTGTCCCTGTTTATCAACCTCCTTTTCTCCCTCTTTCCTGCCAGACCCCTGCATTTACATCTTTCTGTCCCCCAAAAAGGCATCCTTTGATTTTTTTTTTTACAGAGCAAGTTATTCAAGCCTGTCCAAAGATTAAATCCAGTTGGAAGAAGAACTCATTGGTTTCAAACAGCTGTGGAGAGGTTAATGCTCATATTTTCTTGTTTCCCACCCAATCACTACTTCTCTCACCCCTGAAAGGTTTCCTTGGTATCTTGTACACTGTGGGTGACTCATTGGCAATTTCTTTTAGAAAGTCATAGCGGGTCAATGCATTCTATTTGATTACTTGTAATCTAGAGCCAGGGATGTGTCAGTGTGGATGGCTTGACTTTTGTTTTGTCTTCCTTGATATAGATGGTACTACTGAGCTGCTGCCAGAAGGTCATGTTCTCAAATATTTTTCAGCAGTAATAATAAATTAATTCATTTAAGGTGTATGATTGGATTGACTGGGTCCATTCATTCATTCCCCAGATATTTATTAATTGCTAACTATTTACTAAGCACTGCATAAAGCAGTAGGATTAGAGTGGTAAAAATGATGTGGTCCCTGCCTTCATGGAAACTGTATTCTAGTGGGGAGACAGATAGCAAACAAACAAACCTTTGTGGAACATTGTTTCAGATTGACACAACTGCTATGATAAAGTGACAAGAGTAATGGGAAAGAAAAGAGACTTGGAAGGCCCCACTAGAAAGCTGTCCAGTCAAAACTTTTCTGAAGAGGTGACAAGTGAGCTTTAGCACTAAGGGAGAGAATAAGTCACTTATGAAGAGAGTTGGGGAGAAACCATTCTAGAATATGTGTGGGAAGTCCTGGTAGTGGGAATAGAGCATTTAAAGAACTAAAAAGGGGTTCAGAGTGGTCAGAGCCAAGACAGCCAAGAAAGAGGATATAAGAAATAAGGTTGGGAAGGTCAGAGGTAGATAAAATCTATAGGACATTTTGGTTATGGTAAAGAGTTTGTACTTATTTTAAGAGCAATGGGTTTCATTAAAGGAATTTAAGCAAACAAGTGGCATGTTTACATGTACATCCTGTATCTCAAAGAAAATCTGATGGTATGCAAATCTAACAGGAAGTAAGATAATATTGTGTTCAAAATAACTTATTTTGTTAATGTTTCAGTAGCTAAGTTGTTCTAAGCTACTGAAGCTAGAAATAAATGGGTGGGCCTTGTTTTGGTAAGACTGACTGTGGTAGAAAAGGCTATTGGTCCAATAAAATTTATGTTCCCCTTCCCTAGCATGGAGTTGTCAATGGAAGGTGGAGACTACATTCCAGCTTCCCTTATATCTATGTGTAGCAATATGACTAGTTTTCATCAGTGGAATGTAAGTGGAAGTGATGTATGATTTCTGGGTTGGGACTTTTAAGAAGTAGGTGTGGTTTCTTTGTGCTTGCTCCTATCCATTGATAGAGAAGATTCTGAAGCTCTAAGGAATGGTAGGTCTCAAGATAGGAGAAAGGCACCTTCTAACTTGGAGTAATAAATTGATTTTTATGGTGCTGAAAATGTTGAAGATTTGGGGTTTCAGGAGCTAGCATTTCCCTACTAAATTGAGATATTATCCAAAAGTCTCATTTTTTTCTAAGTTATCCAAAGCATGTATGAACTACCTAGATATGCTTTTTATGAATCAGAGACTACCAGCTGTCCATCAATAATCAGACCCTTTTCTTTGGGCACATAGCTAAATTTTATTTTTCATCTTCCTTTGTAGTTACATGTGAGTCGGTATTTTTTTCTGATAGAATATGAATATAAGTGAGGTCTGCTATTTCCAGGTCTAGTGCATGAAAACCTCTCCCATGTGCTCCTCCATGCTTTGTCCTGTTTTGGGGTGATTAGAATGCGTGTGGCCTCCCAGGGTGACTTTAGAAGTCATGCGTTTAAGATGGCACAACAACCATCAGCCTGGGTTCGTGAATGATCTCATGGAGGAGCAGTTACTCTGCTGAAGACACCACCAATCTAAGACTGTCACAGGGGCAAGGAAGTAAAATAATGGTTCATGATGGACAGTGACTGAGCTGTTACTTTGTGTTATGTGCTCAAGGAGGCCTTTAAGATGATGACAGAAGAAGCCAACCATGCAAAGAGCTAAGAAAAAGAGCATTGTAGTCAGAAAAAGCAGGCATACAAAGGCTTTTAGTGGGAAGGAGCTTTATGTGTCAAAGATGACAGAAGGCCAGAGTGGAGATGGCAGAAGACAAGGAGAATGAAATAGGATATTGTAAGATCAGTACACAGGGTGCAAATCATGAAGTTTGGATTTTATTCTAAATGTGAAAGCAGAGCTTTATTGTTTAGTTTATTCATTTTACACAATCTGAAAATGATTCTGGCTATTGTGGGCAATGGATTGTGATTGTGGTGGTTTAAGAGTGGAAGCCAGTGAGCTTATCAGGAGACTATGCAGTTGTCCAGGTGAATTGAGAGTCAGGTGGCTTGTACTAGCTACTAGTTGTGAAGATGGAAAGATGTGGACAGATTTATGAAATGTTCTGGAGGATATGTCAATGAAGTTTGTGGTTTAGGAAATATCTGGAAAAGGAAACCATTGTGGGCAATTCATTACTATTGTCCACAGGGTCACACATAAGCTGGGGTACCTACATAACCTACTTGGAATTCTTCTTCTATGGGAGGTTTATCTACTTTACTTTATTTATGTATTTATGCATTCATTCATTCATTCGGTCAGTCAGTCGTCTGTATCAATATACAATCATAAATATTTATTTTCTATTTTGGGTTATATTCTAATACTACATTATTCCAGCTTTGGCCCTTGGGAGCTCACTCAGTTGGTTCTTATGTCTATTCAATATACCCACATCATTGTGGGTTTTCTTTTTTTTTTTTAGCACTTCTTAACTTTTAATTAGTCTCTAGTTCATCTTGGGTATTTCTTGCCCTAGTCCTAGAATCAGCCATCTTTCTAAGGAGTCTCAGTTTTTTTATTGAATATTTACATTAGAAATCAACATCTGGGTTCAGAAGGTATCTGGTGCTACTGTGGTGTCTTTGCTTCTAAGCTGTCAGCAGCATTTATCTAGCTCACAATTCTATACATCAACTATGGGCTGGGTTCTGTTGGGTGGCTCTTCTGGTCTAGATGGAAGTCGGCTGATGTTATCTGGGCTTGCTCATACATCTATGATGATTTGGTAAGTTGTCACAAGTCTTTATGATGGCTTAGTTGGAATAGCTGGGAGGGCTTTGACCTCTTTCTACATGGCTTTCTGTCTTCCAGTACACTTACCTGAGCTTGTTCACATGATGGCAGATTTGACAGCAGCAAGAACAAAAATGTACAAAATATATTGTGTTGTAGGATGGAAACTCACCATATAATACTTTTGCTACATTTTAGTGGCCAACACAAGTCAGAAGGCCTGATTCAAAGGGTGGAGAAATAGACTCTATTCCTCGATAGGGGCATCTGCAAACAATTGTGGCTATATTTGCAATTTGATACACACAGGTTACATATAGATGGAAAATATTAGAAGAACAAGTCTTCAGAGCAATGATGAGAACATAGTCAGAATAGGAATAAGCCTCAAGGAATAAGGCAAGACTTCTAGTGTGTGGAAACGATTCTTGTATTTTTTTATAAGAATAGAAGTGAGCGTGGCTTCTTCTCAAATGTCTCAACTTAGTTTGGACTGAAAAGGTAAATTTTTAGGTGGGAAAAAGAGAAGCAAGGATAACAGGTGGGACCTGACTGTTCAAGAAACTTAGATCCTAAAAAGAACAACATACAGTCATAGTACTATATAAAACACAACATCACTAAAATTTGCAAAGGTGAAGGAAGAAGAAGGGACAAAGAACATGGTGTACCTTGCTGGTTCAAGAGGACTTGAGATAGTTCCAAGCGTCTTTAATGGAATTACTTTAAGAATTGTCTGTGTTCATTGATAACTATCCATGTTCACACCTTTTTTTCCTCATTTCACTTTGAATATTTTGTAAGATGGTTCATGATCTATTTGGTGGTATTTATGTTACTAATAAAGCAGTCTGAATTGTAAGATGCCTGGCCATCTGCAGTCTCCCAAACTTGACATAAATTACCATTTAATATTCAGAGTTTATAACATTTGCTTAACACATACCAGAATTGCTTCTAAAACAATGATCTGAAACCCTCAAATCATTATTATACTTTCATATCCTTCTTATTATACTTACCTAAAGAAACTTTATTTCAAGGAAAAGTTGTCTTTGAGATGTGATTACTGTTAAGATAGTGAATATATTATACACAATTATACCTAGTACATACTACTCTGATGGAAAGCCAGTTGTGCACAGTGGTGGAAGATTTCACCAGTGGTGTTTTGAGGTTAACACTGAAGGTATGCTGAAGCTCAGGGTTCTGAATACATGTAGCCATGAACCATCAGAAACCCTTAACTACCAAAATGTTAGAGCTTTCATTGGAAGGGACATGAGCTCTGGCTCCCTTTGTGTGACTATCATGTAACCACCTCTGTGCTTTAGAGCTGCTAGCTCGGTAATAATAATAATAACCCATATAAGAGCAACATCTCTTTTCTATTAACATCCACTTTGGATCACTTCATGATTATTTAAAAATCCACACCAAAATCAGCCCAGAGACTTTCCAATTCTTCTATATTGCCTTAGCTATTCCTACCACTCAATTTTCTTAAAAAATATAATTCCAGTAGAATTTTCATTTGAAAGTCTTAAATTGAACAATGGAGCATTAACCAAATTTCTGGATGAATAATTTTAGAGGAGAAGAGGAATGTAAAATTGCATCAGTAGATTTCTGGTTTATCCTGACATTGAACAACATGGATTTAACTCTACTGTCTCCCAAACTTCAACTAAACAATAGTAAAAAGAAATTAGGAGAGAAGATGAAAAAATAATAGCTGACAGCAATTTTCAAAAGATGAAAAATCAATCAATAGATGAAAATTAAATTATTTTGGTTGGTTGTTTTTTTGTTCAGTTATATATTTTAGCTTCACTGATGATGAATCAACAGACCAGAAAATAATTACAAAGACTTTTTTCCTTAAAGACTTCAAATAATATCTAATATTATCCACACTATAAATGGAAAAGTTGAGTCACAAAGAGATTGAGAATTTTAAATTACAGAATATCAAAATATTTAAGGCAATTATAAATCTTATTGCAATTACACAAATTATAATTTTGACATTTTTTTGTATGGAGACATTAAGTAAGAATGGACATGGTTAGAAATGGGATTCAAACTTAGAAACCAGAGGCAATAAAGAAATACACCAAAGGCAGCTGTGTGGTTGAGAGGTTAAGCTTAATGTGTGTAGTTACATGGATTATTGATTCAATATTAAGAACTTTTTAACAATTGGAGTTTGCCTAAAATAAAGTGGCTGCCTTATAGAGTAGTGAGTGTCTAATCACTGGATATATTAAAAGGCATTGTTGTGATCAGTGGGAAACAGGACTAGATGACCCATAGTGTCCATTGTGCAGTTCTATTGTTAAGTGGTAAAATAAATACTCATACTTAGAGTTTTAAATTTATACTACAGAGTATTTCTCTTATATCATCCTATCTCTTGCTTTACTGTGTGGTTCAGTCAGGAATCCCAAGGACTATGGTATAGAACACCTTTTGTAGACTCTGTACATGAGTTACAATATAATACTCCTGACTGTACCTGTTTTTCTTCTATTAACTTCCCATCTCAGTAGCTCAGGCCAATGACTTAAGAGACATCTTTGATTCTTCCATTCGCCTCATCCCAACATCAATTCATAAGCAAGTCCTTTATTTCTTTCTTTCCATGGGCATTCAAGCTGCCATCAACATAAGTATGATTGCCCCCTCCAACTCCTAGGTTTCAATTAATCATACAATAAAATTTTAGTTTTTTAAAAGATTTTATTTATTTATTTTTAAAGAGGGGAAGGGAGGGAGAAAGAGAGGGAGAGAAACATCAATGTGTGGTTGCCTCTCATGTGCCCCCTACTGGGGACCTGGCCCACAACCCAGGCATGTGCCCAGACTGGGAATTGAGCTGGCAACCCTTTGATTTGCAGGCCAGCACTCAACCACTGAGCCACACCAGCCAGGACAAAATTTAAGTTTAAAAGGTTCTGCATAACTCACTCTTCCCTTTGTCATCAACTTCAACACATATGGCTATCCCTCTTGGTCACTCTGCTTTAACCACATTGACTCTTTTTCGATTCTTTCAATCCTTCCCCATCTTTTGCCTTTTGTATTTTCTCTTTCCTCTCTCTAGAACATTCTCTGCTGCCTCTCCCATCTAGCATCCCCATCTGTCTCTTGATCATGTTTATCCTTCAGGTTTCAGCTCAAATGTCACCTTTTCTGAGAGGCCTTTTCTGATCACCCATCTACCGTATCCTTCCTCTGTTACTCTCTCTAGCTTACTACCTCATTTATTTCCTTCATGACAAAATTTATGTACATATTTGTTAATTTGTTTGCTCATTTATTTGACTAATTTTCTATATCACTTGAATGTAAATGTTAATAAAACTGATCTTGTTTATCTTATTTAATTCTAGATCTTGCAAAATGCTTGGCATATGTTAAACACAATATATGCATATATGATGTTTATATTTAGTCACAGATAATTTACTAAACTTAATTTATAGTCTATTTCTGGCCTTTAATTCTCAATAGTGACTTATTTCTGAAGCATTCTCTACTGTCTTCCAGAAGATAAGGCTGTATGTACCAAATGCAGCCTTGAAAGTTTTCAGATTCATTTGCAGGCTGGGTAGGAGATTAAAGATTGAGGGATAAAGAAAAGGCACTTGGCTGGTAATAATCAAGCACCTGAAATATTAGCCATTCTAAAGACCTCAGAGGCATTGGTGGCCTGTATATTACTTTATTTCCAGTATTCTTTCTAAATGGATTGATTTTATCCTCATTGCTTAATTTTCATCATTATCATTATTTGTTGTCTTTGGATAGAGAATGATATCAGCACAGCGGTTTGTACAAGCTGCTGTCTACTGTCAATTTTGTTAATGTCCTTATTATAGGCATATAAAACCTTCATTTTCCACTGAGCTATCAAAGGCCTGCTATCTGTCAACATGTCACCTAGAACAAAGTGACAAAGTCTTCATTCTTCTCTTGTGACTTGAAGAGCCATTTAAGAGTGAACAATCCTCTCAGCCTGTATACTTTGTTTAAAAAAAATCTTACTCTTTCACTTCATTTTTTTTCATGTAACCCCTTCTGTGCCTCTCGATATATGGAAACCTCAGTATGATCTCCACAGACAAGACCCAGAGGAAATGTATGCCAATCAATACTTCTGTTGATTTGCTTAAGGATTCACCTAGAGATTTTGATTTATGAATAATTTCTGTAATTGTACATAAATAATGCAAATGCAAACTTGTCTATCCCTGTGCAAATAATTTAACACTGCATTTCACTTGGTTATTATTTAATAAAATTTCACTGTAGTTTCATAGACAGACTTGAAAGAAATAGACATTGTAAACATTAGCCTTCATGATTCTATAACTTTGAGAAATGCCTCTAATATCTAAGCAATCATCTGATGCAAAAAATTAGTCATATCTTTAATCTCATCAAAGAGTGAATTGTTTGATTTCATTGGAATTTTCAGTTTATTGAGGACTAGCTTACTTATAAATGTTTGAAGTTTTAATATTAACTTAATAATAACAAATTACAAAACATATTACATACTTTCCAAAACAGAGTATGCTCAATATATATTAATCTTTATTTGTAACTTACAATCATTATTAACATCCACCATTGAACTTTTTTTATAATACAAGGATGCTCTCAAAAACCCCTGAAAAACACAGGGCTGTTTGCCTTGATAAGTAAGTATCAAAGTGTTTGGAGTTTCTTTGTCCACTGTTTGTAATCTCTTTGCATTTATTTTTGTTGGGTTATATCCTCCATTACTATTGTTAGAGATGAGTCAAACCAAATGAACAGAGCTAGTTTAGGCAGTATTCCATAGCTTCAATAAAATGAGAGTTCATATATTCTAGCAGAGTGGTTGTGAGGAAGAAATGAACCTTGTGTCCTGGCTGATGTGGTTTAGTGGATTGAGTGCTGACCTGTGAACCGAAGGGTCACTAGTTCAATTCCCAGTCAGGGCACATGCCTGGGTTGTGGGCCATGTCCCTTGTAGGGGGCGTGTGAGAGGAAACCATACATTGATGTTTCTCTCCTTCCTTTCCTACTCTCTAAAAATAAATACATTTTTTTAAAAAAAGAAATGAACATTGTACATAAGTGTTCAGCCATAGAGGGTACTCAATAACTCTAAGGTTTGTCTTCCCTGCCTTCATTTCTGCTTCCTTGACTTTTTGTGCTTCAGAGATCTGTCCTATCTTAAAGCCCTTTGTGAAGTTGCTGATCAAAAAGTGACATGCTTTTCCCTGGAAGGTGATAAGAATTATCTCCATCAAATGGACATCAGAGGGTGTGGAGCAACAACTTTGTCCAACCCTGTCCTTTAGAAAGACTACCCTGAGTCCCATTCTCAGCTTATCCCAGGGACAGCTGGGGAAAAGGAGAGAGGGGATTATAAACTTGTTTCCAATTTGCATGCCTTCAACTGTAGAAGCCTTAGATTGCTCTGTTAAGGGGTTGGGATAAGGGTTCTCCTGCAAAGCATATGCAAAGTTTTAGTATATGAGGTCTCCAAGAAAAAGTCCAGCCATTGTAATACAACAAGTATGGTTTGCATGACATAGATGTAACCTGGCAGCCAAGAAGAGTGGAGTAGGATGTGCATACATGAACAACGATGACTTCACTGTGTTAGTCAGTAGGGGCAGTAGTTGCTGTTGAGTGAGCATACATGCAGTGTAGTTATCACATTCAAAATGACTGACTGAGGGAATAGAGCAATGAATCTGCTTCAAATTTTGCATTAAGCTTGAACATTCCGCTATAGAAACTATTCAGATGATTCAGAAGGCTTTCAAGCATGATGCAATGAGTGCAGTGCAAATACGCCCCGGCTGGTGTAGCTCAATGGATTGAGCACGGGCCTGTGAAGCAAAGGGTCACTGGTTCAATTCCCAGTCAAGGCACATGCCTGGGTTGCAGTCTGGGTCCCTAGTCGAGGCCACGTGAGAGGCAGCCACACATTGACGTTTCTCTCCCTCTCTTTCTCCCTCCCTTCCCCTCTCTCTAAAAATAAATAAATAATCTTAAAAAAATAAAATAAAATATTTAAAAAAATAAAAAATAAATAAAAATGTGCCACAAACACTTTAAAGATGATGGAGACATGTTGAAAGTGATCCACATTCTGGAAGGCCTGCAACGAGCAGAGAACCTAGGTATGTTAAATGTGAACGGGCTGCAATTGACAAAGTTTGGCAACTGATAGTGTGAGAACTAGAAACTGATCTGGGGATTCCAAAAAAACTACTGTGTCTGAGATTTTGACTCATGATCTTGGCATGAAGTGTGTTGTGGCAAAATTCATTGCACATCTTCTGCTACCAGAGCAGAAGTAACATCGTGCTGCAGTTGTTAATGAATTGATTCAAACCACCACCAATGAACCAGATTTCCTCAAGAAGGTCATAAGCAGAGGTGAATCATGGGTCTATGGCTATGATCTGGAAGCAAAGACCCAGTCATCCCAATGGAAGTCCTCTGGTTCTTCCCTCCCGAAGAAGGCATGGCAAAGTCACAGCAAAATGAAGACCACGTTAACTGTGTTTTCTGATAGAAGGTGTTGTTCATCACAAGTACATCCCTCCAGGCCAAACAATTAATAAGGAGTACTACCTCAATGTTCTTCATTCATTGAGAAAGGCAATACGATGAAAACAGCCACAGCTATGGGCAACTGGTGTTTGGCAGCTTCATCATGACAACCCGCTTGCTGGTGCATAACACCTTGTGCAGGGTTTTTTGGTGAAACACCTAATCACCAAGGTGACTCAGCCCCACTACAGCCCAGATTTGGCACCCTGAAACTTCTGGCTTTTCCCAAAACTAAGATCACCTTTGAAAATGAAGAGATTTCAGACCATCGAGGAGATTCAGGAAAATACAATGGGGCAGGTGATGGTGATACCAACAAAGGATTTTGTCCAGTGTTTTGAACAGTGGATGAGGTGCTGGGAGAGCTGCGTGAGGTCCCAAGGTGACTACTTTGAAGGGGGCTGAGGTGTCGTTGTCCTATGTATAATGTTTCTTGTGTGCTATAGTGATATTTACTGAAGAAGATATTTTTCATGTTACATGGCTGAAGGCTGTCTAGACAGACCTTGTATGTAT
The DNA here is from genome assembly GCA_004027735.1 of Carollia perspicillata. Taxonomy (NCBI): domain Eukaryota; kingdom Metazoa; phylum Chordata; class Mammalia; order Chiroptera; family Phyllostomidae; genus Carollia; species Carollia perspicillata. Next base: position 20,624 of record PVKM010004318.1, read on the forward strand.
ATACATTATGATTGTTGTTCAGTGTACAGTAAAATGCAGTAAACTCTTGCTAAACATTTATGTACTCATTAATTCAACAAATACTAAGGTGCCAAGCACTGAGCAGTAAGCAGTAGATAGAGGAAGTCACTGTTTATGTCCTTAGAGATTCACATTTGAGTGCAGGAAGCACACCAGTTGAAATTAAAATATGACATGTGCATAAAGACAAGGAGGTGGGTGTGTTTTGGAAAAACTAAACAAGGGGTATCTGAATCAGACTCCACAATGGTGGGAGGTGTGTGTGTGTTGTGTGTGTGTGATGTGGGGGGATTGAGTCATGACTTCACCTGAATTCTGAAAAATGAATAAAAGTTATCCAGGGAAAAAAGAGCTAGAAGATTAGAGAAAAAATTTAATCATCAGTTCAAAATAGGCTGAGAATATTTTCAAGTTGAAAATAATTTATCACTGATGAAAATTCTTTAATGTTTTTATGCCTTGAGTATTTATCCATGAGTTAAGAATGCTTCAGGACTACATGGAAGATTTCCAGGTTGCTAGCTTTAGTTGTTTTTTTTTTTTTAATTTAAATTGTTCAAGTACAGTTTTCTGCCTTTTACTCCCATTCCCAGCCCACCCCCCCAGTCCTCCCCACCTCCCTCCCGTTTCCACCCACCCCCCTTGTTTTTGTCCATGTGTCCTTTATACTTGTTCCTGCAAACCCTTCCTCTTTTCTCTTGAAATTCCTTCCCCTCTCCCCTCTGGTCACTGTTAGCCTGTGGCTTTAGGTTTTTATCTACACCTCATAGAAACATTGCTCTTATCTTTAAAGAAAATGTTTCCATCACTCCTAATATTCCTATTTAAAAAATAAATGTTTGCCTTCTCATTTTAGTCTTTGATCTTGTACTCACAATATAGGGTGTTTGTAAAAATTGAAATTTTACCTATAGTGTACATGTTTCAATGAGTTCTTATTTTATGAATCAGTAAGCCTAGCAATATTATCATTAAGTTTTAGCGATTTACAGCTTTTTCTATCATATAACTGTTCCTAATGTAATGCCACCCATTTACTTTCTTCTTATATAAAGTGAAATTCTGTCAAGAAAGGTATCTGGAAGTACTTTACCCACTTATCTACATAATCTTTCATTGAATAAAGTAAGCATCAACTATTTCCTACTTCCATTTTCCCAAAGAAAAGCAGAAGGACATGAAAACCTGCAGTTAGGTGCTGAATGTTTCCTTGTCCTTCATCCTTGTTCTTTTCCAGCTGTCTGAACTCTTTCTCGTGCTTTGATGCATTCTATTTTCATTACTTACAGATATTAATTCTGGTTCAGCTTAGGTTTAGTGGTTGGTTTTCCTTTCCACCAGCTTCTGTTTTATTTGTAGGTTGAGAATGACTGCTTTCAGGCATTTCAGGTGTTAAAATCCCTCAGATCATTTTTTTTTAAAGAATAGCAAGGTTTTTTACTTTTTATTTAAAAATTTTTCATTGTTATTCAATTACAGTTGTCCTCATTTCCCCCTCATTGCCCTCCCCTGCCATGCCCACCCATCCTCTTCCACATCCAATCCTCCCTCTCCTCCCTTACCCCCTGTTGTCCTTTCCCAATGATTGCCCACATGTAGCTTGCCCTTCATTTATTCAGTACAACAGAATTACCTATAAATGCACAAAAATCAGCTCAGGTCCATGGTTTGCTTCTTCTCATCCTTATCCCGATAACTTCTTTTGATTATTTTGCTTCTCTAATTTTGACTTTCTGATCTTATTATTTATTTAATCTGGTCTCAAGGATCTATTTAGACTCCTCTTTACTTTCTTTGAAGTTTTTTTGATATTATTTATTTTTAGAGAGGGAAAGGGAGGGAGAAAGAGAGGGAGAGGAACATCAGTGTGTGGTTGCCTCTCAAGTTCCCTCCCACTGGGGACCTGGCCTGCAACCCAGGCATATGACTGGGAATAGAACTGGTGAGCCTTTGGTACACAGTCTGGTGCTCAATCCACTGAGCCACACCAGCCAGGGCTCCTCTCTACTTTGGATTGGTTTCCTTTGTGTCTCTCATTTGGCCCTTGACCTTGTACACATCTAGAATTTTGATCATCTGCAATTTTAGGTGAAAGACACACTCTCCCAATTCTGCCCAAAGAACCCTACCAGCATATTTCACCACAGGTTATCTTTTCCTACCTCCATCAGAGGAGAATTTAGACACATATGTCACTCTTCCTAATACCATTCCTTAACTAGTCATGACCCTTTGAGACATTGCTGAAAAAAATTATTATAATTTCTTTTCTAATCTTTGTCCTTATATATATGCAAAAATTATTCCCACATAAACAAATAGGTTAAGTGGCTCAATGAACAATAAATTAGGCATATCAGTAAAAAGATAAGCACACTGGTTCTATATCATTAAAGTGCTAAAAAAAACTACTGCCTTACTAATTTTAGAAAAGCTTTCATTGAGTTGTATCTAAAGTCTAACCATGTGGTGAGATAGTCATAAACATGTAAATGAGCTAATAATTTAATAATATAACTTTTTGAGGGATGTCATTCACATAAAATTTGAGATAAGTTCACTAATCACATGTATTTCATTGGAATTTAATTTTGATAAGGGAAAGCTTAATATTTCAATAAAATTTATTATACCATATAGAATGATAAATGCTTAGAATATATGACAGCAATTTCTAAAACAATATTTATTTTAATTAACAAAAATAGTTGATGAGCTATTAAATATAGCCTAAGATTTTTTGAAGTATATTTTATTGACTATTCTATTACAGTTGTCCCAATTTTTTTCTCCCCTTTGTCCACCCCTCCCTGTACTGTCCACCCTCCAGCATCCCCATATTTAGTTCATATCCATGGGTCATGCTTATAAGTTCTTTGTCTTCTCCATTTCCTATACTATTCTTAACCTCCTCTGTCTATTTTGTGCTTACCTGTTATGCTACTTATTCCCTGTACTGTTTCCCCACTTCTCCCTCCCCACTGATAATTCCCTATGTAATCTCCATTTCTGTGATTCTGTTCCCACTCTAGTTGTATGCTTAGTTTTTGTTTTTTAGTTCAGTTATTTACAGTTGTGAGTTTGTTGTCATTTTACTGTAAATCATTTTTTATTTTCTATTTCTTACATGATTCCCTTTAACATTTCATATAATAAGGGCTTGGTGATGATGAACTCCTTTAACTTGACCTTCTCTGGGAAGCACTTTATCTGTCCTTCCATTCTAAATGAAAGCTTTGCTGGATGGAGTAATCTTGGATGTAGGTCCTTGTCTTTCATGACTTTGAATACTTTTTTCCATCCCTTTCTTGCCTGTAAGGTTTCTTGTGATAGCCTTATGGGAACTCCTTTGTAGATAACTCTCTCCTCTTGCTGCTTTTAAGATTCTCTGCTGCTTTTAAGATTCTCTCCTTATCTTTTTTAAAAGATTTTATTTTATTCTATTTTTAGAGAGCAGGAAAGGGAAGAAGAACGAGAGATAAAGAAACATCAATGTGTGGTTGCCTCTCATGCACCTCCTACTGGCGACCTGGTCTGAAACTCAGGCATGTGCGCTTACTAGGAATCCAACTGGTGACCCCTTTGATTCACAGGCCAGCACTCAATCCACTGAGCTACACCAGCCAGGGCTCTCTGTATGTTTAATCTTGGGTAACCTAATGATGATGTACCTTGGTGTGTTCCTCCTTACGTCCAGTTTTTTTGGGGACTTTCTGGGCTTCCTGGACTTCCTGGAAGTCTATTTCCTTCACAAGGTTGGGGAAATTTTCCTTCATTATTTGTTCAAATAAGTTTTCAATTTCTTGCTCTTCTTCTTCTGGCATCCCTGTGATTCAGATGCTGGAGCATTTAAAGTTGTCCTAGAGGTTCCCAAGCCTCTCCTCATTTTTTTTTTTTAGATTCTTATTTCTCCATCCTGTTTCAGTTGGATATTTATTTCTTCCTTTTATTGCAAGTCATTGATTTGAGTCTCAGTTTCCTTCCCTTCACTGTAGGTACCCTGCATATTTTGCTTTATTTCACTTTGGATAGCTTTCATTTTTCTTCTTTCATTTTGCAACCAAGCTCAATCAATTCTGTGAGCATCCTGATTACCAGTGTTTTGAATTCTGCATCAGACAGGTTATCTATATCCTCATTGCTTAATTCTTTTTCTGGAGTGTTGATCTGTTCTCTCATTTGGGCCATATTCCTTTGTCTTGGTTCACCTGTTACATGGTACGTGGTAGAGGCTTAGGTGTTCGCCAGGGCGAGGGTACCCTCTTTGCTGTGTTGTGGTGCTGTCTGTGGGGGAGGGGTCAGAAAGAGAAAAATGACACTTTTCAGCTCTTGTCTCACTTTCTGACACTTTTCTCACTTCCCACAAGTGGATTGTACACTTTCAGATGCTGATTTGCTGGTGGGTGGGTTTGTGTACTTTCTAGGACCCTGTGGGCCTCTCCAACAAACTCTCCTGTGAGTCTAGGAGTTTATCCTCCTGTCACAACCCCCACAGATTTTTACAGTCAGGGGGTTTGAGTCTTTAGTTTCCTGCACTGAAACTCTGGGTTTCGAGGTCTGTTTTGCTCCCCTGTTGTTCCTCCTCTGAATGCAGTTGTGAGGTCACCACACAGTCTGTGGCCTTGCTGCATGTCCTCTCTGCCTCAACTACCCAACTCCGCCCCTCTTACAAGTCTTGATGAATGTTTCTTTAACTCCTTGGTTGTTGGACATTCACGCAAATGATTTTCTGGCAGTTCTGGTTGTTTTTTGTCTTTAAATTGGTTGTTATCCTTCTTTTGGTTGTATGAAGAAGCCAAGCATTTCTGCCTATGCTTCCATCTTGGCTGGAAGCTCAGACTTCTTTTTCAGTAACAGTAGAACACTTTTGGGGGGTACACATTAAAGTGGTGTTGTATCTGTTATATATAGATTATGGATAGAGAAATATAGGATTTTTTCCTACTTGGGCCAATTCACATTTGATAATAATTTGAGAAGCTAGCATTTTTTTAACTCAGTTAACCTATTCAAAGAAAACATAAACTATATGCTAATGCAGATGTTTGGAGGGAAAATATTTTTTCTGAGTGAGAAAGTGAAAGTGACATCCATTGAGACTTAAATGATAGCATTTGACAGTAGGTGCTACAATTAAAAGTCATTATGGGCTTCATAGTAACAAATTAGCACTGAACAGCACATTCAGGAAAACATCAATAAAGTTGTATTTAGATGAGAGACTTGATGTATGGGAAAAGGGGTGGGCAGAGTGTAGGGTTGGAATGGTACAGCCCTTTGCTCCAAGGACAAGAAGATTGGCTTGAAATAGCTGGTTCAAACATAGGTGACAGACATCTTTTATTAAAGGAAAGCAAGTTATATCCTCTGTAATACTAGAATTAGAAGTATTTTCATTTACTTTTTGTCTTAGAAACTTATAAACAATAGTCATTTGAATCCATTTTGCCTATACTATCTTTGAATTTATACAGAATTCTTGAGAAGTATTTAGAAGGAATACAATTAATGGTGTACTAATTTCACAAATGTAAATGTAAACAATATATAAAAGCCACCATAACTAATTGGAAAAGTAAAAACTTGTTAAACAGTACTCTTGAGTGGCTATGGTTTTAAAGAAGTGGTAGCGTAAATTTTAAGTATAATTTAACTGAATAGATGGAATAACATGACCAAATTTCATCATGCAGGCATACTTTCACAGCTTTTCTCTGGAACTGGTCTCTTGCTCACTTCAAATTTAAAAGGAGTTGATTAAGGGAAGAAAACTTTGCTTAAATTTTACACTAAGAATATGACTAATAGTTTGAGATTTTCTTTGTCCATGCACTTTATGGATTTCTATTCTTATTATGAACATCCCTATAGTATTATTATTGTATCTCATATTAATAAAAAGTATTAATTATTATTCAGAAAGAAATATTCAAATGTGTCACTCTTAGACTATTCATATTGACTTAATTTAACCCTTTGTCCACTAAGTGTTTAAGTATTATTCATATATTTACATACAAAAAATTAATTCTGGTTATCTGATATAAGAGAGCCTAAAGTGAATAATTCTTTTAATTATCTTGGCTCCTTATTTTTAACCATTTCTGCCTCACAGACCACTTGGAGAAACTGATGGTATCTTGATTTCTCTCTCTAGAAAAAAACATGCATTCATGTATGCAGAATTTAAAAAATAGTCAATTTCTAGAGGTTGGTGAACCACTGAAACTCAATCATGGCTCTAGCATAAGAACTCTTGCTTTGTGGATTTGTGTCTCCACTTCTATATCCTTTGCAACCAACATTACCAGACCCACAGCTACTTATGATAAGTTTCTGTGAACTCTCTGCAGGACAGTGCTCAGCCCATGTGTTGGGCAGGTCAGGTGCCTGGATGTTAACATCCTAGAACACCTCTCTAACAGTGATGGATAAATATCTCAGTTTCCTACCCACCAAGTAGGACAACTTGGTGGCATTTTCTATACCATCTTTCAACAGAATTTTTTAATTAGCCAAAATTCTAAGGTCTTTCTTTAGTTTTGCTTCTTTTTCAAATATTCTCAAAGTTCAATTCTGGCTAGTCCAAAGTAGAGCAGATGCTCTCATTGGGTAGAATCAATTAGGGTTGGACATAGACCTTACAATTCCCTTTCTTTCTGCCAGGAGATCAACAGAGAAACTCTGAACTCTCATCTGCTCTACTGAGAACTGAGGCCTTGTGATACTATTAGCACCTTAAAAATGATGTGGCCTAGGAAGACAATGATGAAACAAAACTAATGATGGTTTGAGGGACTACTAAAGGAAAAATGTTGGTTTTTACACCAGGTCCTATTTCATCAGGGAAGAGGATGGACAAGTCTGCTTATGTTCTGTGAGGTAGACCCACCTTTACTTATCATAGCAAATACTTTAAAACAATGTGTCAACACTCACAGCATGGGATGACACTTAGGAGCTAGTATTAACGAGAAAATAAAATAATTTAAGATGATATGCATGATAATAAGGCCTGGCACAAATAACACACCTTTTTATTGAAAAATCTTTTATTACAAAATCATACACTTATAATTCTATAACATAAACACATCACACTCAAGTACAACATATAATATTTTAGGTTAAATGTTCAAATTAAAACTATAAATTATTGCACCCATATTATTAGTTTACCAACAACACTCAAGCAGGTGTTGCTTCTGCCAGACCCAATATTTGAGAAATGTCTGTTATGATATAAGAAAACAGCATTCATTTTCTTGTGAACCCTCTGCTTATATGATTCATAGTAATACAGATATTCCCCATCAGAAAGGAAACTAGCTGGACTTGATGACATCCTGTTAGGTTCCTTGGCCAGGATTTGACAGTTTTGCAACATTAAGATGCTCATTTGCATCTTCTTCAGGAACATCTGGAAAGGGAAAAAAAGTGGCTTTGGAAAGCTGTTTTGCGCACAGAACACTGAGGCCGAGCAAACATTCCAGCTTTCCCTCACTGGCCATCACTCACACCCAATGTATTTTTTTTCTCCGACAAGAGAGCAACATTTGGAATAGCTCAAGCTTCTGAGTTAATCATTGAGATGCCACGGGAATGTTTGGAGCTCTGGACCTTACCCCCCTCATATGAACTGGAATCCACACAACCACCAGGAGGAGTCAGGCAAGCCCTGCAGCTTGTCCATTGCAAGGGAGTCATATCTTCTACCTTTCAAATTCCTTATCTTGTTTAATGCATAAATGCCAAGGGAAGGAACTTGCTAGTATTTCAGTGAGTCATGGGCTTCAACCCACCATTGGCCCCCAAATGTTTTACCTTACATGGGTGCATGGTTCTTGTCTGCTATCGTATTCTGTAATTTTATTATTTTTCCAAGAACAACACTGGGACTCAGAAGCATGTATTCTACCTTGTCATTCTTTAGGTGTGACAGAAATCTCCAAAGTCATTCTCTATAACTGCAACTCCCTCCTCACTTCCCAACAACTACCTAAGTGCTCTAAAACCAGTAACATTTTACTACTAAAGTAATACTTCCTCCCACTCCCTTCTTATGGTCCCAGATCTCAGGCTTTGAGGTCTGATACTCAGAAGAATTAATTGTTACTTACCTTGTTTTGAGTAGATAAATGTATATCTTTGTTTTGCTCCACAGCAGAAGCTATGGTAGACTTATTACTTATTTATATTGAACCAGAGAGTCAACTTCAAATAAATACATGAGTAGGCAAGTAAAATGTTTCCCAGAACTGACTTTTTCAGTAGTTAAAAGTTTTCAAAGACAGTGTAACTGGAAAAAAAAATCAAATAAGGGGTTGATTATCCTAAATTGTCTGGTGACTTTACCAGGAAGTTAAGAAATAAATTGTAAACAAGATGTTTGGAGAAAGCACTTTTACATATTATGCTTGAAAGATATGTAAGTGTAAACCTTTTCATTTTAGCTTGTAAAGCAGAATTACAGTCTATAATAATGATTGGGGTCTATAGCTATGAAAAACTTTTATTTACAGTGTTGGAAATATAGTAAATAATATTGAAACAACTATGTATTGTGCCAGTTGGGTAGTGGGAATATCAGGGGGGATACTTGGAAAAGTGTATGATTTTCTAGCCATTTTAATACAAAAGAATATTGATTGTAAACTGCAACTGAAAAAATTTTTAAAGAAAAAACTTGTATTTATTCTAATAAAGTCATTGGGGAAGTTGAGTCATTTAATGGAAATTGAGGTTAAAAATTTTGAAAGTTCTCTATGGCCTTCCCGTAGCATAGGGACCATATGAGGGACCATATGAAAACACTATGAGACCATAGTGTTTTTAGGGGGCTTCAGTTCTGCAGGTAGTTGCTTCAGACTAAGAGCCAAAGAGTCAATCTGTGTTTCTACAAACAGATGATGGTCAGGAAGACCAAGATACCTGGAGTATCAACTAGAATAAAAGTTAAAGAGATAATTTCTATCTTTCCTTTCCATGTAGAAATGATACTATAAAAAGCTCTTTGAAGAGCTTTAAGAAAATTTCAAAAGCATTTTCTTTTTCTTTTATTTCTCTGATGCTTTTGTCTTAAATTTCTTCTGTTGTGGCACTGCTGTTTAATACACCAGAATTAAAGGATTATAACAAATAAAGCCATGCCAGCTTTTTGCTCTTAAAAAATGGTTTTCTTGTTTTGGTTCATCTCAGTTAGCTGAAAAGGTCCTCACCTAATCATGTCCTCTTGTCATTGAAAGTCAGGGAAAGAACTAACCCGGCAGAGGAGACTATTTTCAAAATCAATCCTTCATATTTAAAAGAGAGATCCATCCTCTCCAGGAGGTGCAAGCATGGTCATTAGAACGGAGACCTCCATCTTCTCGAGTGCCCTTCCATTTTTTCATACTGAGAGGAGCTTTCAGGTGCCTGCTGGGCTAACGAAAATAGATGGCTTTTTTCCTTTAATGGGGTTCGGTTTGATTTTCTGTCATTGTGGTCAATGACACAAGACCCGTTCCACTGTCTGAATGCTGGAGGAACATCATTTTCCTTCACATCATTTGAGCTGCATTATTTACACTCACCTGTCAGCTCAATGTCCTTTTGGGTATATTCTTTGATCCTGGCCCTATCATTTCACAGTTTCCCTATAATGTAATGTACGTGAGATCCATCGAATAAAATCACATCTCATTTCTGAAACTCTTCTAGGCCATAAAGTAAAACTGTGAGTCTTTGGACCATCTTTTCCACTGTATGTTTGATCTCTGAGATAAGTATGAAACACAGTTCTCCTGAAATGTCTTCCCATTGCAATTTGTGCAAGGTCTATCTGTAAAATGGCCTTAGACCTACACCTATCTCCACTCTTAACTATGGTGTTGGTTGTTCATTCTTCCATTCCAAAAGGAAAGCTCCAACTGGCTTTCAATTCTCAGGCAGCACACAACTAACCTTAAAACCATCTTTAAAATATCCTTGGTACCGGCTGTATATCAGACTCAACACTTGGGCTCACCAAAGTCAGATACGTCAAGATATGCACCTCCTGTATCCTAAACAACTAAAATCACACACACAGAATTAAAGCCTCCAAGTCACAACACTTCATGTACTCAGTGCCGTGTATTGAGTACTTACACTGTACTAGGCATGGCACTGAGCGCTTTCCACTTTTCAATTACATTGAACCTTAGCAATAGTGCTAGGAACAGGCATATTTTTCAGGTGAGAAAAATAAGGCCTAGTGAAGGAAATAACATTTTCCTAAAGTCACCAGCAGTGGTACAACCAGATTTCAAACCGAGATTTTCTGTCTCCAAATCCAAAGCCCTCAATTTCTACCACAGGTCACATCTCTTTCTCTTGTGCCCATTCCACAGATGTGAATGAGGCTGGGCCAGGGAGGATGTTGGAGATAGAGTGATTAAAAAAAGTCAGAGTATGCTGTTTAGGTTCTGATTTTAGACATGAAGTTAGGTCTTATGAAGGGGTAAGGGAGAAGAGAAAGTAAAGCAATAACCACTTTCTAGAGACTCTCTTAAAAAGCATAGAAATGTATCCCCCCAATCCCCACCAAAGGTCATTGAATAAATGTTCAAATAGTCTCTAGGGTTATTGGATTTTGACTCCTGGAAGGAGGGAGAATCTCTTTAACTAAGTCACTGGAATTCTCAACATTTTGGATAAAGCTGACAATTGTTGTGTCACAACAATGTCAAGAGTATGGGCACATCATGGCCTTGTGTCTCCCTCATTTCTCTTTTGTAGGCGCACACTCCTGGTGGATGGGTGCAGCAGAAACATCTGCTCTTTAAATGGCCATGAGTAATGTTGCTAAGGAAGACACTTACATTGTTTAAAGACCTTTTAAAAGAGAATTCTCCCCCCTTCAGCACACTCTGGCCTGATAATTCCCATTGAACAATCTGCTGCTATATTTCTTGAAGACATTATTTAAAATCCTTTTAAAGTGTAGTTCTTCCTACTTCTCAACGATTGATACCTGTGAAAGGCTTAATCGTATCAGGGAGGGGGTTAATAGAAAGGGGGAGAGGAGGATGACTGCTACTTAAAAGGATTTAGAATAATGTTGCAGCCATATTTCATTACCATGATGCCTAAAAGCCTACAGTAAGGAGAAAAAAAAGCTGCTACTTTTTTTTCTGGGCATTTAAAAAGATTGGACTATGTTTCTTCTGAGTTTTCTTTGCCTGCTTGAAGACCATTGAGAAGATGACTGACCCATCTATAGTAATTTCAAATTCAGAGTCCAGTGCTCATCTGGAGAAGTTGAAGGAGCCCTTAGTATTTTCTGAAGTAAAGATGAAAAATGCAAATGTCTACAGAGGCCAGGAAAAGTAGGCTGGAAGTAAGGCAATAGAGAGACTTATTTAGACTCTCTCTCTATGTATACATATACACACATACATATACACACATATACATATGTATATGTGTACATACACACATAAACAATATACAAGTATACATATATCATAAAATAAACACACATATGTATATGTATATACATATACATACATATGTATATACACATACATACATATACATACACCTGGTTTTCATGTAGTTTCGAGTAATATATGTAGCTGATAGCTATTGAGCACTGTGTTCTAGGTACTCTTCCCAAACTTTATGTGCAATATTTCATTAAATACTTGAATCAACAGAATGAAGTATATAATCTTATCTTTTTATATATGAGAACACTAAGCACTGAAAGATAAATCACTCAGGGAGTGAGCAGGACAGCCAGGATTCCCACCCAATCATCTGGATGCTCACTCCAAGGCCCAGAATTTTTAAGCATTACCTTTTTCCAAGTGTGCAACCATTTTCTTCTAAGGGTTGAAAATAGTCCATATAGGAGTCTGCCAATGAACTGTGATCCACTGATGCCCCTTCTCATTTTTATCCTCATTTTCCACTGATGTCTTCATCACTTTGCAGCATTACTAAAGTTAACACACTATACTGAAGCATTTATATAAGCCAATAATAGATTTTAGTTCCTTTTATAACAGATTTGGTTATTTATTTGCACAGTTGCTCTAAATGCCATCTAACCTTCTGACATGAAAGGATCATGGGTAATTTAGAGCTTGAGTGACATCTAGGAAATATTTAATCAAGTGACCTCATTTTATACATGAGAATACTAAGACCCAGAGAGAACAAATAACATGACTTAAATGATACATCTAGTTACAAATGCAATACTAGAATCCAGGGATGTTATTTACTGCTCTAGCAAGATTCTCCCCCTATCCCTCTTTCCATACTTTCTGACATGCAGCTTTGTTGTGCCCTTCTACCACATCCCTGGATTTGGTCACAGGACTTACTTTAGCCAATGAACTATAGGCAGGTGCATTGTATGCGGAGTTATAAAAAAGCATGTGTGCCATCGGACTTGCTTGCTCTTGTATCTCTGCCATTTCTATGAGAAGGAGAGGGTAAGAGGAACACAGATTTAGACCTGTTTGGCTAAGCCCAGCCTAGAACATTCAATCCCTTACTCACCCACAGACTCATGAGAAATAAATAATTGCTGCTTTAAGACTGTGAATCATGGATTGACTTATTATAGAGCAATAGATAAAATTAGGTTGTTTTGTTACTGTTAAGGTTCCAAGAATATTCTTTGAAATAAGCATGGGATCCTTAAATGATGGAGACTTTTTTCTTCATGAAAATTTTCTACACTAACACTCAACTAAAGTGAAAAACCAAAATTGTTATGGAGAGACATTATCTTGTTATTTGGATCTCAGTTCAAATAGTACCCCCCAAAACAAACTTTTCCTTAACAACTGATATGAAAATCATACCTCATCTTCCTAGTTACTCTAGCACATTATTCTGTTCATGTATCTAAAATGATTTATTTCTTTTTACCTATTTGTTTATTTTATCCATTAAAGTTGAAGTTCCATGAAATTAATCCTCTCTCTTGCTCACCTCTGTATTCCTAGCATCTGTTACAGTACCTGATATATAGTTGGCCCTCCCTAAATGATTTTGAGGGAAAAAAATCATGAAGTATTTTCATTTTGCCTGTTAGAAATTTTGGATTTTACCTTCTAAGAGCTGCTCAATGAGTAGTCTGTCTAAGGAGTTAGGGAAGGCTTTGGGGAAGAGGTGATATTAGATGAGACTTGAGAAAAAATATTTCACTAAGTTGAGGTATGTGAGATGACATGAATGCAGTGGTACTCCTGCATAAATAAAGACATGGAAGTATGAAAGTTTTCAATATAACTAAAGCAATAGTGCTTGGCTAGAGCTTGGACTCATTTTCATGTAGTGAATTACAGAATATAGAAGATGAGCCTAAAATATTTTTAGTTCCAAATGGAAAATGTCTTGAATACCACCCTAAGGATTTCATATTTTATCTTTTAAATCATAAGGTTCTTAAACCACAGTATCTTTTAGAAAGGGAATTCTGCCGGTAATAAGGAAGGTGAAAGTGATATAAGTGAAGGTTGGGGGCAAGAGATTATTTAGGAGACCATTCTAATAGTCCAGGTGTGAGATGATGACTAGGACAACTAAGGCAGTAGCAGCAGTGGAAAAAGAAAGGAGGAAATGGAATTTAGAGACATTGGACATAAAGGATTAATGGGTATTTTTGACCAATATGATGGAATAGGTAAGGAAAGAAGTCAAAGGATGACTCTAGTTCTCTAGCTCATGTGACCAAGTGTCATGTGATACCAAGCCGAAAACAGCAGGAAGAGAAGTAAGTTTACATGAAGTTAATGAGTCTTGGATATGTTGAGTTTGAGATGGCAAAGGTTTTGCTTCAAAAACTCATTACATTTAAGGCTTAAAGAATGATCCCTCCAAAAATGCAATAGTCACAAGCCTTCTGAAATGGTCATCCATTACCTTTATCTTAAAACATCCTCCTACACCTGTACACCTTTTCTCCTTACAGAGAAAGAGGGTGTTGAAGTTTGCAGAAACTAAATGAGATGAGCAGGGGATGTAGGAAGCATGTCTTCTGTGTCAGAGAGAAAAAGGTCACAGCAAAGGTCACAACTACCCAGCTCGTGTGGCTTGCTTAGATCCAACTCTCTTGGAAGCTTCAGACAAACTCAATGTATATAATTCAAGCCATATGAATTCTAAAGATTTATTTTTAAAAGCACCACAAACTTGTAATCCTTCTTGATAACCCATACTGCATTTCATAATTCTCACCAAGAAATTCATTTTTGGATTTCACCTTTTTTAATACTCCGACTACTTCTTTTTTTTAATGCTGTTCAAGTACAGTTGTCTAACTTTTCCCCTACCACTCCCCCCACCCCAGCCATCCCCTCTTTCCTCCCCTGATTCCACCTCCACTTGGTTTTGTCCATGTGTCTTTTATAGTTGTTCCTGAAAACCCTTCACATTTTTCCTCCCATTGTCCCCTCTAATCTTCCCTCTGGTTACTGTCCATTTGTTCTTAATTTCAATGTCTCTGGTTATATTTTGCTTGCTTGTTTGTTTTGATAATTAGGTTCCACTTAAAGGTGAGATCATATGGTATTTGTCTTTCACCTCCTAGTTTATTTCACTCGGCATAATGCTCTCTGACCACCTCTAATCTAAGTTTTACATGCCCATGGGGCCTGCAAATATTTCCATCTTGATTATATTTATCTACTGTCTCCTCCTCACTAAACTTTAAGCTTCTTGAGGACAAAGGAAAATACCTCAGGTATATTTATTTAGAATGTTTGGCACTCAGTAGGTCCTCAATAAATTTAACAACAGATTAATATAGCCCCCTCTGATTGCTGTTTTTGCTGTTCATATGTACTAAGATTGCTATTAAATCAATTTTGTAACCTAAGATTTCATGTATTTTATAATCCCATTCTCTTTAGTGGAAGTGTAAAGGCATGCTTCTGAATATGGTGCAGAACAGGGTGGGACTGGTGAGAGGAAAGTTTTGATATCAACAAATATTTTTGTGAAAAAGATTGTATTAATAAAAAATGCCATCAATTTTCTTTAGCTCAACCAAACTCTAAAGTCATATTGGTATAAAAAATTATGAAGTACTTGTAATGGGATATAAATTTTCATTAGAGTAGATGTATCTGAACCATTATTGAGAATAGCTTTCTCAAAGTAACATGAAGAGATTGCCTGTGAAATCAAATCACCTCTACTCTGCACTAATAGTTATTCATTTAGGTCTGCTGTCTATGCTAAAATGAGACTCCCACAGGATAAACCCAAAATGAGAAAAATTGGCAAAGTTTCTTCAAAATGCTGAGAAACGGAAAGAATAGCCTTATCTTCATTTTCTTAGTCATTTACTCACCATCACTTTGCAGTATAAGTTCCTTGTATGACACATACTTAGAGTCTATCACATCCTACAGTCTCATTAATAAGGAAAAAAGGTAAGCCACACTAAATATTTTTCACAAAACTGTAATTATATATACAACTCTTAGGACTTCATCTTGCCAAATGGTTTAGTTTACTGTAACTTCCCAAAAACAAACTAATAGTTTCTGCTCATGCAATATTAATAAAGCAGGACTTTACTAATTGATAGTAGTAACTCAGGATGTGTGGCTGTACATTTTTAGAGCTAGAAATTAGAATTTATAATTATTGATGAACCTGTCTAAAATAAGTAGTCTCAAAGATCAAAATATTAATGGTTTCTTGTGAGTATTTATTTAAAAATATTTTTGATCAATTACAACTGTGCTCTTTTTCCCCCATTATTGTCCCTTGCCCTGCCCACTCCCCCTCTCCCACATTCAATCCTCCCCCTCCTTGTCCTTGTCCATGGGTCCTTTATACATGTTCCTTGACTTGACCCTTCCCCTTCTTTCCCCCATTTTTCTCTTCCCCCTCTGGATCTTATGTGAGTGTTTAGAGTTTTGACTATGAAACAGTTCTCTTTTCAAACTTAGATTATCTAAAATTATTTGTAAGTAGCCATTTTAGCTTCATTCTGATATGTGCTGTGCTGTTATAACTAACTCTAGTAGTTTTTAACAATTGGATTAATAAAACCACCACCTTTTGCATTTTAGAAATTTCACTAATAAAGGCCAACCTTTCCTTCAAGTACTTTGATTTTAATATTCATCAAGGTCAGAATATAAGTCTTTAGAAATGGAAAGGTTACCATCCAGTCAAGGAAATAGACCACTTGTCTGTTGTGCTTTATGATCCATTGTGCTCCATTGTGCCTTATAGTTGGTGACTTCAAAGGCTTCACAAAGCTTATTTTTATAGACCAGGTACAGAACTGTACTCAAAATATGACAGTTTCCATATATTACCCTAAAGGTTTCAATGAAGATTGTTTTCAATGGGGCTCTCTTAAAGCAGTCATAAACATTTTAGTAAGTACTCCGTACAACAACCTGCTTCTGGTGGTGCCAGTTCTGAGAAAACTTCCTGCTCTCTCTCCCATCATAACCACAATGGCCAGAGTAACTCATAAGTTCAAAAACTGCAGATGATCCTTTTGCCTCTACTCTGTGATCCCATGACACTCCCCAGAGGATGGGGAAGAGGCAGCATTAGCCATAATGTGTAGCTAGAATTACTGGTAGATGACAAAAGGAGGAACAATTCAAGGTGATAGTGGAGTCAGCCTCCTGAATTCTGTAGGCTTCTTGGTTCACCCCCTAGAGTCTGCTGCATCAATTGGCAAGATTCTCCAGTACAGAGTTTTGGTGGGGAGAAGAGCCTTAACTTCTTTTTAGATTTAAAGGCCCAGACTGCTGCATGATGGATTCTCCCCTAATATCATTAGCTGCACATGCTGCTAATTGTAGTGGCTGCTAATCTATCTGAGCAGCCAAAATGATATTAGCTTTCAATAGGATTTACATATATCCAGGCTTGTTTCTGCATCACTAGCAATTAAAGTTTAAACTGTTGAACATGCAGCTTGCTGTAAGCTAAGTAATATTTAATAGCATTAACAATGCATTTCCTTATTCGCCTCTGAATCTCTTTACAGGCTCATCAATTCACCATCACCTTTGTGTGGCACAGCCGACATTAGCTCTCATCCTAACAGCTTCCAGAGGAGGGCACTGTCATAAGAGACAGGACAATAGAAATGTCAGCTGCACATATAAGTATTAGCAGTATAATTTATGTTTCTATTCTTATCCACTCTCTTTCTTACACACACTTGTTGGAGGATGTGTGGTAGCTTAATCTTTTAGGTCAGGTTTTAAGAAACTGTAAATCAACTTATTTGGACTAAAGGGTCTACAGAAGATGAATATTAACTAAGTGTGTATTAAAATCTTTCCAAACCGCATGAGGAGTAAAGATTTATCTGTATGAGACTGAGTGAAATCAGGCTAGAACATAAACTCTGTGAGGATGGTTTCTTTGTCTTATTCCCAGCTATATCCTTAGGTGACTAGCATGGTGACTAACACATAAAAAATGCTTAGTAAATATTTGTTGAGGTAATGGTTGTACAAGTGATAGACAATTCAAACTTTCATATCTAAGCTCCAAGCCTCTGATACTTCCTCCCTTGCTCACTGTTATGCATACACCCATGCCCCACCCACTCCTCTTTCTAGTCCATTCACTAATGGGTAGACAAGTCAGGGATAGAGTGAAAGGTCCAACTTAGAGGACATTCTGTAAACACTCAGCAAGAATGATATCCATGTTAGATCCAGGCTATGGGCAGCTTGATACACTGATATCTTTCTGGTTGTAAATCTTCCTGCCTGGCAATTATGTTGATGGATATCAGATAGTTGTCATTATGGTGTTATTTTAAAATGAGAGCAAACAATTTCCCTAGAGCAGTCATAACAAATCATCAAAAACTGGGGGGCTTAACCTAATAAAATTTTATTATCTCATAGCTGTGGAGGCTAAAAGACCAAAATCAAGGTGTCAGTGGGGCTGTGCTCTCTCTGATATCTGTAAGGGAGAATCCTTCCTAGACTCTTGTAGCCTCTGGAGTTTACCAGCATTCCTTTCTTGGCTTGTAGGCACATCACTCCAGTTACTTGACTCTCTTCCCATCGTGAATATTTGTCTCTGTATCCAAATTTCCAATTTTTATAAAGACACCAGTCATATTTAATTATGGCCCACCCTAACTACCTCATTTTAACTCGATTACCACTGTAAAGTCCCTCCTCTCAAACAAGGTCACATTCCAAAGTACTTGGGGTAAGGATTTAAACATATCTTTTAAATAAGCAATTTAACCCATAACAGAGGGCTATATGCAGTCTGGAAGATGGTAATGGGATATTTTCAGGCCTGAAAATCTCCCTTCTTGGGAACCAGAACAATCTATATTTTCTGGGAATAGGGGTCAATAATAATTGAATTATTCTTATCACTTCTTAGACCCTGCTATCTGGTAGTTTCCACCTTAATTGACTTTTATTACATACTCTTTTCCATCTATTTCCCTGATTATTTCTTGTGTTTAGTAACTTCTCTTTCTCATCTGTACCTCAAATTGTGGCATTCTCTCTGAATTGTTAATTGCTCCATAGTCTTTTTACTATGTTTGGCCAATAGGCAACTGCTTTAAATTATACGTGCTCTTTGATTTACTACGCAGGGATGATGGAGTCTATTTTATGTAAAATTAATCTTGTGAAACAGGCCCGTTCATTCTAAGAGTTAGATATTTTGTTAAGAACGATGATATCTAAAGGTCATTAATTTTTGGTTATTTTATTTCAAGGTAATCTATTGTTTTGGCATTCACATAGAATAAGAAACAAAAATAACCATAGTTCTTTTTTAGTCTTTTTTTATTGTTTATGCTATTATAATTGTCCCAATTTTCCCCACTTTGCCCACCTCCCTCCCATTCCCACAGTTAATCCCCACACTGTTGTTCATGCCCATGGGACATGCATATGTGTTCTTCATCTAATCCCTTCACGTTCTTTCAACAGTTCCCACCTCCCCCTCTCCTATGGCTTTCAGTCTCTTCCATGTTTCTATGCCTCTGATTCTGTTTTGTTAATTTATTTATTTTGTTCATTAGATTGCAGTTATAAGTGAGATCATATGGTATTTGTCTTTTATTGACTGCCATATTTCCTTTAGTATAATCTCCAGTTCCATCTATGCTGTTTCAAAAGGTACGGTTTCCTTCTTTCTTACTGCTGCATTGTATTTCATTGTGTAAATGTACCACAGAATTTTTTATTCATTCATCTACTGATGGGCACTAGGCTCTTTCCAAATGTTGGCTATTGTAAATAATGCTGCTATGAACATAAGGGATATGTATTCTTTTGAATTGGTGTTTCAGGATTCTTTGAATATATTCCCAGAAGTGGAATTGCTAGGTGCTAAAGATTTTTAATTTTGTGAGGAAACTCCATACTGTTTTCCACAGTGGCTGCACCAGTTTGCACTCCCACCAACAGTGCACTATGGTTCCCTTTTCTCCACATCCTTGCCAGCACTTGTTTGTTGATTTGTTAATGATGACCATGCAGACAGGTATAAGTCTTATTGTGGCTTCAATTTGCATCTCTCTGATGGCTAGAGGTGTTGAGCGTTTTTTCATATATCAGTTCTTATTTACATAGACATGGCCTATTTTGCTTTGAAATACTAAATGCTGAAAACATTCCACATTCTTCTGCTGGGTTTATCTCTAGGCTACCAAGGCTGTGTTAGTTTGAGACTAATGAAACGCATTTCCCTTCTATACCTCATTTTTCCTTATTTAGAAATTATTTAGTATAATTATGACAAGTTTTGGACTTTATGGCTTGCAAAGCATTGCAGCCTTATCTTACAAAAACAGTATGTCCTTCATAATGACATGGAGCATGATATATTTTACATCCACAATTCAACTATACAGAGAAATATAAAACTAAGAAATATTACTGTGCCAACTAATTAAAACATTTAATTCAAACAGATTTTATTTCTGGTGAGTTTTATTAGCTCCAACTCCAAAAAAGAGCTCTCTATATTTGTTCTCAGCCAGAAGGGACAAAAACAGATGAATGGCTTTCTTCACGCTTCTCATTGGGTGAATCAGTCATGCTCCAGGGTCATATTAAGTTTGCCATTTTTGTACAAAATCACTTAATAAATTGATTAGCACCTTATCCTGGTGTCAATGTCATTCTACTTTTAGAGATGTCCAAATTGTTTAAATATCAAAAACAAACCTTGGAAGACAACTTAGTGAGAAAAGGCTTGTGCTAGCTGAAGATCAAAGGGAGACAGATGATTGCTGTATATATTTGATGTTAGCACAGAAGAAGTATAGTGATTTAGTCAGTGCATCTGGTCAGAGCTTTTTGGCTGGACTCATGAACAGTGAAAGCACTTGGAGAATAAGCCAGGAAAGCATCTACAGAAAGTCAGAGTGATATGTTTTAAGGAAAACAAGATTTTCAGCATTAGGAGGGTGACTATTAGAATGTGACTTCATGTAAACTATTTTTTAGAAAATTAATGAGCTCAATTTTGTGCATGCTAAGGGGAAAAAAGGAATCCTTTGAAGTAGACAAATGTTATGAAGTATAAAGTAAAAAATCATGATATTAACAATATGGTATTTTAAGCAAGCATAGACAGAAATTTCAGGAGAGCTATAAATAAGCTGTCAGTCCATCCTGGAAATGAAAAAGATCCTGTAGCCAAATTTTAATTTATGAGTATTTCATTAACTTAGACTCAGTGTCTGATTTTTCTATACATGGTTAGTTAATGAATGTGTATTGTGTTTGGTTATATAATTTGTTGCAGCTTTGCTGGGGGGATTTAAGTAAAACATTAAGAAGAGGAAATATGAGACGCACATTTTTTAATGTTATATTGATTGTTCTTTGAATAATTTGAACATAAACTATGGTGTATACAGAGAAAATTTTTAGAATATGTGTTCTATTCAGACTGAAAAGCAAAATTTAAGTATAATTTTAAGTAGTTTTCCAATATGAAATTATTTTTTGTCTAACATTCTCCTTGATAAGGTTATAGGATGACATTGTGCTCTCTCCTTTTCTTCAAAGCAGTCACTTTAAAACCATGAAGCAGCATGTGAAAGGCCTAGCCATGGAGGCAGATATCCAACATGACTTCAGGCCATGCTCCAGCCACGCCTGTCTAGGAAGATGTTCAAGGCTGGGGAGAGGGGAAGTTAAAAGTCACAGCTGTTCCTGAAGTGATTATATGTTTGGTTTGGACTTCTATTTCCATGAATTGCTAGGGTTCATTTTCAAAATGGTAAGTAAATTTTGCCTTTCAAATATGAACAAAAAGCATCTATGGAAAATAATTTTTAAATGCACTGTGACCTTGTTTTATATAAAATCTCCAACCACAGAATCTAGATGCCTGTATATATTCCTGTACCAGTAGTGTCCAACCACTGGTGGTGTTTGGGATTGGTGTTTCAGGATTCTTAGGGTATAATCCCAGCAGTGGAATTGCCAGGTCAAAAGGCAGTTCCATTTTTAGTTTTCTGAGGAAATTCCATAGTAATAACATTTGACACTCTTCTCCAGACGGCATGACCTCTGAGGACAGGGATTCTGTCTCTTCTTTACTGTAGGCTCTAATGTAATGTCAGGCACAAGATACTTGTTCAAAAACATGCATCAAGTATTTATCATATGGCTAGTTATAATTCAATGTGGCTTTAAAGTTTGAGCTAATGAATTGCTTTTCCCTGTAACTTTGGCTTCCAATTGTTCTTATCTTGGTAAATGTTAATACTAATTACTCAATTGCTAAGCCAGAAACCTGGGCACTGCCATTGATTCTTTCTTTCCCTCATGCCTCATATTTAGCAAGCTCTGTGGTTGCTCTCTTAGATCTGCTCTCTTAGATCTCCACTCCATATTAGCACCACTGCTGTGCAAGGCTAAGGCACACCATTTCTTTTACTCTCACCTTTCTGTAATCTGTTCTTTTTGTAGCCCCCAGAATCATCTAAAGGCACCAATGGATCATGATATTCTCTGCTGAAAGCCTGGGATACATCACCCCAGACTTCACAAATAATCTATTTCCTTAACAGTGTCTCCAAGATTGCTGTCGTCTGATCTTAACTTCCCTCACCCATCTAATTTTTGTATCCCCTTATGCAGTCATTGTAATCTAGCTGTGTGGTTCCCCTTCAGTTCCTAGAAAGTTGTATGGTTTTTTCCACCTCTTGGCTTTTTTCCTGTAGCTTTCTCTGTCTGGAGTGAACATTCCCCTGATCTTTGAGTGGTTGGCTTCTTCTCACTCTTATAGTCCAATTATTCCTTTGAGCAACTGTTCTTGAGCCCCCTGCCTGAGTAGGGTTCCTTCTCAGCCCTTCGTTGAGCACTTCACCTATTCTTCATGTTTTTGTAGTCCCATTACTATTTGCAAAATTTAGTAATTTGTTATTTATCTTCCCTAGTATTTTGGGGCATGTCTGTTTTGTTTACTAAAACACCTAGTGCAGTGCCTCATATATGCTCATATAATCTGATCAGTAAATGTTAACAATTACTTTATTGAGTGATAGAACATCAATTAAATAATATAAATATACATGTAAATGTAAATATGTGGTACAGGGGAGGTAAATGGGAAAGTTCTGTTTGCTACATAAATCTACTTACTTGGTAAGCACCAAATATGTGAAAGCTGTTCTGGGGCTGCTGTGACTTCATGAAGACCCAGTTCCTGCCCTCATGAAATTACACCCTGGGAGAGAAGATTAATGTGTATGCCAGTAACTATAATTCAAGAGATAATTGATAAGAGAAGTGCTCTGGAAGATTTTTTCATTTGTGTACTATTGATACTTAATCTAGTTTTGAAAAAATTTGCACTGGCACTCACTATCTTGTATACCTGACACTAATGTAATATTATTATGTTAAGTATAAGTGAAAATTAAGTTTAAAAATTTTGCATTGGACTGTGTATGAAAGTTTCAAAGAGGAAAATTATTTATCTCTGGGTGAATCAGGGAAGACTTCATAAATAACCCACTGTTTGAGTATGATGTATACAGAATTTGAAGGTGCAGGCATAGTGAGAAAGGGCAGCAACTACACAAGATCAAAGAAAAAAGTACGTAGGCTTTGTGGACATAAACTAGAAGGGGCCAATTTTGCATGAAGGAGAATAGAGAGGCTACATTTAGGAAGTGAGGTTAAGTGAGATTATGGGGTGTTTGTAATTGCTGGGATAAAGTTTGTGCATTGTTTGAATAAGCAAATGAGAACCCCTGGATGTTTTGAAGCTGTGCAGTAATTTAATTGGAATATGGTTTAGAATGGTTCATCTGGATGTGCCTTATAGGGTGGATTAGAACGGGGTTGAAATGGAAGTAAGGGCATGTGCTGGGAAACTTCCAATTCTAGGAAAGAGATGAATAGGAGCAATGGTGATCACAGTAGGAACAGAAAGAAGGGGTAGAGTGAGGGTGCGGGGAGAGTCACAGCAAAAGAGATGTCCGCTTGTTTTGAAAACTCATCAACAGTTTTGAGATGTAGACAGGGGAGAAAAAGACAATTGTGGGAATGAGGGTAACAGAATGGAAAATAAGAGCAAAAGTCTGGTTCCAACAAGAGCTGGGGAGGAAAACTGAGTGTCAAATGGGAGAGTGATTACACGTGGGGTAAGGATTATGATGATGAGAAGGTTTTAAACTTTATGTCCTGTTTTCTGCACTAGATAAAGGAAAGATAATACCTCCTAATTCACTCCACTTTAAGGATGTTATGAGGATCAGTATGGGATATATGACATATAAAACTGCTTTAGATACAAAATAAGCCAGGTGGTAAAAGCCACATAAGCCACATGATCTCACCTTTAACAGGAACCTAAACAACAAAACAATCAAACAAGCAAAATATAACTAAAACACTGAAATAGAGAACAGGCTGACAGTGTCCAGAAGGGAGAGGGGAGGGAATTTCAGGGGAAAAGGGGAAGGGTTTACAGGAACAAGTATGAAAGAAACATGGACAAAAACTAGGGGGTGTAGAAATGGGAAGGAGTACTGTCATTGTCCTTGAACATGCAATCACTTAAATTTTTTTTTTTGGCTTGTTTAATTGCTCAGGTAACCTGATCTTTCCCATTGCAAATTCTTAGATAAAAATTAAACAAGCAAATGAGGAGACTTTAGGACTTTAACAGTGGAAAAGGGAAGTAAGCTGTGCAGAACATTCTGGCTACCTCTGGCTTGGAAGCCATGCTTTCCCACACTGCCTCCCTGTGTCCATGGAGAGAAGCACTGGTGTGAGCTTAGTTAAAGTGCTGTCTCTGTTTGCTTCAGGGGGTGCTAACAACTGAGGGCTTTGAATGCCAGCAGCAGACCTCTATGCCAGGCCCAAAAGGTCCTTAATGCTCTGTAGAGGAAAATAAAATGCTGCTGACAAAATCTCCCTAAAGCTTGGGCAGAGTTTGAAGGTTATATTTACTTTTTTAAAAAAGTATTTAGAGAATAGGCCTGTTTCTAAAGCTCTATTACTATCCCAAGAAATTTAATTTCTTTTGAAGTGCAAGCATTCCAAAATGATGGATGTGAAGAGTTATTGCAACCATTGAATATGCGGCAGAGCCCTTAAAGTAAATAAACACCATGTTCACTCCCAAATAAATGACTTTTGTTTGAGTATCGAGTGGGTTTGATAAGGATGGTGTTACAACATTTAATGAGGTGCAAGGGAAAAATGACTTTCATTAGTTCACATGGCTGTCATTATATTCTCTCCATGTTCTCTTTCCCTAAGACTTCACCAGCTTTGGGGCTCTTTTCACCCACTGAAGAATCAGGGCACATGTGAATAACAGTCTGCACTTGCTGTGGTATATAGATGTCTTTTGTGCGTACCAAGAAAAACTTCAAACAAGAGGAAAGAACAAGAAAGCTGCATGTAAACTGCTCTTACTGGCAGGTAGTAGCCTGCTGAAGTCTACACTGAGTCTTTTGAGTGAACTAAACATTAACACACACACAGGTTTCCTAGAGCCACAATCTTTCTTTCTCCCTTCAGTTCTTACCTCATTGGATTTTATGTCTTGCCATTTTCAAAATCAATAATCATCCTGTTGTTTTCTTCCTCCTTTTTAAGTCATCTCATTCAATGGCAACATTAGCTAAACACATTCCCAATTCCATTCCACTCATTAGTATTAATGTAGTAATCACCAGCCCCTTCCTGGCTCCTTAGACTTGCTTCAATATTTACACATTAGCTGAAGCTGGTGGAACAAGAATAAGGAGCCCTGTTTCTACCAGGTAGAGGTTATGGTGAAATAAATGATATGTCTTATAATTATCAATGCAAATGACAGGAGTATCTGGGCATGAGTAACACTTGCCTGGCACTGTGGTGGTGGCTGCGGCATCACCCCAGCTGAATAGATTCTTTGCCTCTCAAGTGACCAAGAGAAGTGGAATTGCCCTTTTGCCTTCTCTGGCCTCAACTCAAATTATTATTTTTCTTTTTTAGGGAAAGGTTTTTTTTTGTTTTTGTTTTTTTCAGCCAAAGAGCTTTTATAAGGACTTGTCTGATTGGGAAGGCTTTTACTTCCGGTTTCCTAAAAGTACAGTTTTATAAGTAAAGAGTCTTTGTTAGATATTTCCTATTTATTTTCTCATTAAATAAACAAGTCAACTTTTCTGCTTTCATCAAACACCTAATTCAACAGGCATTTATGGAGCACTTGCTATTGGCCAGACATCATGCCAGGAGCTGGAACCCCTTCCAACTTATTCTCTTGCTCCAGGATGAAGTGAAAATAAAAATAATTTGAATTGAAGACAGGATTTTTAAAACATGGAGACATTCTAGAAAGCATGCATATATGAGTTTGCTTAACCTAATTTCAGAGAAAGAGAAAAAATTAAAATATATTTTCATCTCTATCAATATCCTTGTCTTCTCAACCAAAATTTTCAAGATACAGATTATTTTTTGAGACAAGGAGAGATCATTTTGACTACTATTTGACACCTGAGAGTATGATGTTTGTATATTTAGATATCTGTGCTTCCTGTCACAGGACAGCTAAAGACTTTTTGTCGTTGCTCTAAGTCTTTAAGAATTTTTTCTCATTGGCAGTTTCCTCTTTAGCGCTGGAGCTGCAGAGCTGCTTTCCTGCTGAGAGCTTAGAATGTTTCTCTAGCATACAGACACCAGGCATTCAGCTTCCAGGAACTCTCTAGAATACATCTATGTTCAGGGCTAATTGTTGTTAATCCCTCATTCAATACTCAAAAAGCTGGAGCTTTTGCTGTTTTTTTTTTTCTTCCTTTCCTGTCAGCAGCTCAGAAAAAAAAAGACCCATCCAGGGGATGGTGTAAATCCCACCTTCAGGTTGGAGATCCTGACCCAGGAGAGCAGAGGAATTTGTGAGGCAGTTTTATTCATAGCTATGAACAAAAACTGGTGCAAGGGAGAGAGAGTAAAATTAGAGGAAGGGGGAGAATAAAGAAGAGGCTGGGTAAACCAAAGGATGAGAAACCAAGCAAAAGGGTTTTTGGGTTCACAAAGCTGAAGCCAGAGTACTAAGCACACATAGTGGGTTGCCATGAGGGCTCCCAGTGTTGGCAGAGCCAGCCTTCCCCTGCATGGTAGGTATGGGGGCTCTGCTCAGCTCCGTGAATTTGCTAATAGTACAGGCCCCCACAGATAAATACTTTGTGGAATAATCTTCCAATTTTAGAATCAGAAGAGAGATTTATTTTTTGTCAATTCTAATAATTTCTTTTCAAAGGTAAGAGTACAAAGAATCTAAAAATGTCATAGAATGCAATTTTGCAAAGCTTGGTCTCTTGACTCTGAAGCCAAGGCAATTTAGCTGTTAGAGCCAAGTAAATGGATGCAGGCCTCTGTGAGATAGATGGAGTTATAAGTGGGTACCCATGAATGGGCAAAATAGCTCATGGAGTAAAAATTCCATGTGCAATCCAAGTTCCTTGGCTTGGGACTAGACCAGGATCATAAAACAGAATCATAAATATAAACTGAAAAGAACTGTTTTCAGTGTCTTCCTCAACCTTCTGTGCTGTCTCACATTATCTTTAGTTGGAACACTGAGAGGAGAGCTTTTATATTTGTCTGCAGAGAAAACTGTTCTCTGTTCTCCAGGTAACATCATTAGCCATATCAATTGATTGATTGATCAATTAATTGATTGATTCCTTTGTTTATTCAGTCATCCATTGCATGCTTGTGGAGTCCTTGCCTTGTTCATGTTTCTGAATTACTAGTTCACTACTTTAAGAAAGTCATGGTCTCAACATTAGACATTCCCTAAGCAATTAAAATCTGTGTCAGTACTTCAATTATAAAGCTAAAGTAGTTAGTATAGCAGCACACATTCTTCATTTCAAATAATCTCACCCACAAAAGTATACTAATTGTTTTTAAAAGGGAGGGATGCTTAACTAGGAATCCTCACCCGACCCCAGAATTTCTTAGTACAGACAGTTCTGGCTTATAGAGAATCAATCTTTGCTGAGCTCCTGCTGTGAGCTAGGTAAAGTGACAGGCTTTATCATTTTATTTAGTTACTCTTATCATTTTCTGTGATACTTGAGCCCACTTGGCTGATAAACATATGAAGCTCAAAAAATTAAGCTGAGTGACTTTCTCATGGCCTGTTACTAATTAAAGAATTCAATTGTAATGGGCACCATGTTCCTCTTTGTCCAGCATCAGGTGTCAGGGTAACCACGGTTGACTGGTGGCCTGCCTGCTCCATAAGTTTGTTTGTTGTCTCCTCCACATGATAGGCTGGAAATAGTTGTGAAGATTTGGGTAGAAAACTTGCCTAAAATTGAATGGTTTCTTTATGTTAAAATCATTTATTTCTTCAATATTAAATGCATCAGCTACACCAGTCCTATACTGTGTGTTAATTCAAAGACAAATAAGAACATTTTGCTTCTCTGAAAAGTTTCATGGACTGTTGGGAGTAGCAGTGATATGGGTATGCCTACAGACAAATGCAACACAGTGTTCTGTGACTCTATAATAAATCAATATAGTACTGTGCGTGGACAAGGGAGGGGGCAGGGACAGGTATGAAGATGACTTTCATAGAAGACTTACATAAAAATGAGAACATGGATTTGAAAATAACCTTTTCAGAGCCTAGCCCATACATTGTCATACGTATTTACTTTTGTCATGAGAACCAGTAAGGGCTAAAATATATATAGTACATTTATTTTGTTCTGTTCCTTTGTTTTCATTAATTATACCCCTTCACTTTTTCTTGGTCCATATTTGTTTCTATTCAAAACCATGGAAATGTGATCTAGATCTTTTGTTTAGGCAGCTTTACCTGGTTGTAGCTGCTTAGGAAACAGGAGAGAAGGATACGAGGAGCATCCATGCTGCTTCAATGTAAATCATTAACTCAGGATTTGAAAATTCTCCTTTTCCTCTTCTCTTGTTTCACTAATCAGCAACTTTCTCCACCTCTGTCATAACTTCCTCTTCAACCAAACTCACAAAGTAGAATGATGAGATTTGAGAGATGAAAACAACCAGCTTCCAAAGACAAGAGAAAGAATCAACATGGTGGAACTGCTCTCGTGCTGCGCTTCAAGTGCTTGTATGTGTGTGGTTCTTTAAGTCACTGGGAACATTTTTAATGCTTGTAAAAACCAGAGTCCTGGAGAGTTACAGCAAACCCCAGCAGTCACCAGCTGACACTTGAAAGAAACTGAAGCCATATATCTATGCCAGAAAGAGATGGGGACAGGACAGCAGTAGGGGGGCCAGCTGCACTGGGTATTTTTTGTTTTTGTTGTTTCTTCCCTTAAAAAAAGTACACATCATAGACATATCTTCATCAATCATTCTCCAAACAAAATTACACAGACTTGTTGATAGCTTATTTTCACATATATTTCTGAATGCTAGTGTATATACACACACTTTTATTGGCTTTCTTATTTAGTATACACCAGATTAGTAAAATAATCCCACTTACAGATACTGTGACCATCCACATCTGAGTTTTCTGATCCTTATTAAAAACACCATCTCAGAACAGGAAGTAGGTTAGTATCTCTGGGCCCAAAATCTAAATTCCCATGGAATAAAATTTTGGGCCCAGGTTGGATCTGTTAACCTTCCTTGCTCCAATCAGCTATCCCCAACAGATTGGGCCAATGTACAAGAAACAGAGATATGAAACTGCATGTTGCAGATGAAGGCAGTTCCCAGTGAGCAGCAGTTCTTTGAGACCCAACCAAAAGGCACTTGCCACAGGTGTATATTCAGAGTTCTGGTTTTGCTTCTAGTAACCTAAATACCTCTGGTAATTCATTACATTCTCTGTGCCTTGTTTCCTCCATATTTAGGGCAATAATTTGAAAAGATGGTATTTAAGCTCCCTTTCTGCTGTCAAAGCTATGAACATGTCCTGTGGTGTAACTAATTCTTTTCAGTTGTAACATAAACTTCTGGTTAAGTAAGTCAATTTGAACCCAGAAGTTTATATCTCAGCTTCCTGTGAACTCCTACTAAAATCATCATGAAGAATAAAAAAGGCATAAACTCACGAGAATTAAAAAACACCAGAGTTGGTAAGGAGTGCGAATGAGAGATGCCAGCAAAACTCTGGAAGCTGGAAAGCTGGATGATGAATGAAAATTGCTCTGGCAGAGCAGGGGAAGTCAAAAGTTTAGCCTAAAGATGCCAACAAGAAGGTAGCCAATCTACTCACAGAACAACGGAAAGTTTCAGGATTTACAGACACTAGTTATGCCTGAGGAAAACAGGACATAAAACATGAGTATTGGTTGAAAGTCTTTATAAGAACCTGTGATCCTCCCTGCATATCTATTATACAAACATAACTCCCCACCCCCAAGGGGCCAGATGACTAGCAGTTTACTTCTGGAGAAGCTGAAGTACAGAGGCCCTGAATCCAGGCCTTCAGCAGGCAGGGCTGAGGTGCTGTGCTGAAACCGAGGAGATCTACTGGAAAAATTATCCTTCTGATCCAGACTCTTTCCCTTGGTTCCCAAAATACTGACAAGGCAAGAGATTGGAGCTACTTTATGGAGAAATTTAATGGCTTAAGACCTACTCTCATAATTTGGAGTTCCCTAACAAAATATCCAGTCTCCTAATTCCCTAACCACTATTTGATAGAATCCACCATGCCCCAGAGTATCCAATCAAGTTCTTAGTTCCTCTTTAAACTGTATAAACAGAGAGACAAAGATCTCAGGACATGTGAAAAAAGCCTCTTAACATTAAAGCCAGAGACCAAAACCAGCAAACAGAAAAAGGAAGTTTGGGAATTTGGAGAGTACAAAGAAAACATAGAAGAAAAATATATTATTTTCTAAAAGATGAGAGAAGATATTATATGGGAAGCAATGACAGAGGTAAAAATAAATACCACAGAATAAGAAATAGCTTCAGGAAGTAATGCCACGTATGGACAAAACAACAATTTTAGGAAAAGAATTGAAAGTTAAACTTAAGAACTGAGAAAAGAGAAAAATACAGATAGTAAGAAGAGAACAGATAAGAAAATTAGGAACCACCTAGGAGATCAAACATCAAATTAGTAAGCAAATATTAACTACAGGAAAATACAAATTTGTGTAAGAAAGGGAATGTAATCAGGAAACACTAGTTGGTTCTGGAGTGAATGATACTTATGCAGCCATAATAAAATAAATGCTTAATATTGTTTTAACAAACATTGTGGCATAACTTTTTTTGGTATTCCATGAGGTTAGACATATAAAAATATTGCTTATATTTTTTCATTTTATTACAAGTTATTATTTATGCCTTTGTCTATTTTATTGGTATGTTAACTTTTTATTATCATTTTATAAATATTATTGTTATAATAAATATATACACCTTTTGGTTATGATATGATGCAAATTTTGTATCATATAATATATTCTCCTTGTGATTTTGTTAACTTTTTAAACATATATTAAATCTAAATTCCCATGTCTATCAAACTTTTTTATTTTCTAATTCTCACATGACTCAAGGGGCTCTTTTACAAAAATAAATATGGCATTAACTTCCATTTTCTTCTTTGTTATGGTTTTTGTTCTCCATGTACATGAGTTATATCAGAGCTTTTTTTTTGCCATTAACTTTAACTCATTATCCTATCATGATTTATGGAATGATACAACCTATTTTTCCCTTGGTTCAAAATGCCATTACTATTATGTTTTAAATTCTTACATATGCATATTTTTTAACTTTAAAATCCATTTCTTAATTTATGCAAGTACAAAACATTTCCCATTGGATTGTTGTACAAAAAGTGTTTTATCACTGCCATGGGATATTTTTTAATTCATGGTATTCTCTAACTAGTTATTAGTGTTAAATAGAAAAGCTATTGCTATATGTATATCTGTTTTGTAATATATCTTGCTGAACATTATTATTTCTTTTTTAAGTATATTTTATTGATTATGCTATTACAGTTGTCCCACTTTTTCTTCCCCTGTATCCCCTTCCACTGTGCACCCTCCCACCAGCATTCCCTCACTTAGTTCGTGTCCATAGGTCATATATATAAGTTCTTCGGCTTCTACATTTCCTATACCATTCTTAACCTCCCCCTGTTTATTTTGTACTGACCAATTTGCTTTGTATTCCCTGTACCTTTTCCCCCAATAGTATTTAAATTAGAATAGCCAGAAAGATGATTATATAATTTCCAAATGGTTACAAATATGTCTTCTTCTTTCAAATATTCATGCGTTTGATTTTGTTTTTCTGCCTTGGTTAAAACTTTCAGAATAAAGTTGAATAATAATGATCATAATGAATGTTATAATTCTTGACTTCAATGGGACTGCCTTTGAAGAACTGATGTGAACTCAAATAACTGGTAGGGAACAAACAAGTGAAACAGACCAAGATAAGAAAACAAGGAAATTTGCATAAAATTCAGTCACTGCCACCTGTTCTCTGTGCAGAGGAAAGAGCAGAGAGTGCTGGAAACAGGCAAACCAGAGCATGCCCAGCTGGTCTGCAGTGGGTAGCCCCTATGTAGCTAAAGTTAATTGTTGTCAT
>PVKM010004319.1:0-52691 GCA_004027735.1 Carollia perspicillata
GAGTGCCTTCTTCTCTTTATGAATCCTGGCTTAACTGCAGGATTTGCTATTATACCTGTAAGACATCAGACTTACAAACAAATGATATTTTGTTTGCAAGCTCAATAATGATTTCCTTGAAGTACGGTGCTATGCACACTCTTGTGGAATACAGTTTGGTGAGTGGCAGACAGAGGTACGCTAACTCGAGATCACATGCACTGAAATCAATTCACAACAATGCAAGTTTCCACTAGCTCTCCTGAACCCAATCTCCTCCAGCGGCACCACTCTCAGACACTAAATTCTGGCCACTCTAAAGGCCCCCCTCTCTCTTTATGCAACCCACAGTTTGGAATGTAAACCTGATCCTTATTTTCTCCCCCAAGATTTGCCTACTTCTTTTGAAGTAGACAAAATGTAATTGTATGAGAGCTTCCTCTCTAAGCTCATCCCAGTCAAGCAGCGGGAAACCCAAGTCCAGGAAAAGCCGGAGTTCGTTGCTCACTTTCCCTTTGCTGCTATTTTTGTGTAGGCTGTCCAGCACTTGGCATGAATAAACAAGCAATTTCAAGCTAACTGACCTGGGCCTGCAAGAAGACATGGTCACCCCCATTATTTCTATTTCTAATTTACATTTGTTCTCAAAACAATAATAAATGTAGTCTCTAAGCACGTGAGGATGGTGTAGACTGTATGGTAGAGATGGGAAGACTTGGGGTAAATCATGACCTGCTACCTAGGAATTCTATAACCCCGGACAATTACCAAACCTCTGTGGGACTCAGTTTTTTTAAACTGAAGTGTGGAGACACATGCGGCAGGGTGGCTGCATGAATTTCAGGTAATGAATGTAAAGTGCTGGGTACAAGACAGGCTCTCAAAGACCACAGTCATTATGATTTATTGAGATGACCAACCCATCATCCCAGAATCCAGAAGGACCATTTGATGAATGCCCATTTTAATGAGCTTTCTGCTATGCTCCTAAATTTCAATAGTATGCTTTTTAGTTTCTGAAATAGCATTTTCAACTCCTTGGTATATTTCTGCTTAGTAAAACAATAATGCTACCAAGATCTATCAAAAAGATTGGTTTTAACAAGCCAATGGTGTGGGCAGAAAGCTGACTGAGGAAGAAACCATTTGTACCCATTGTAACAAATCCTCTCTGATTGTGGGCACATCTTCCCTCCTGATGGCTGGTCATTGCTGGGAGCAGAGGCTGATGAAATGTTCTTTGGTTTGACAGTGGAGTGCTGTATAGCACCAAATACACATTCGAATGAGGATTTTGAGCATACTTGACCCTTCACTGAACTGCTAGTGGAACTGTTTTTGAAACTTTTCTACACAGTTCAGGGATCTACCGAGTTCTCACCTCAAAAACCAGCAGCTGAACCCCTGGACAGGCAATAAAAATAGTTGGTTGCATCTGTGTTATTACTGTCATCCTAAATTACTTTAGAGCATTTTTCTTTGACAATATAATACAAAGGATTAAAATAATGCTTTTTTACATACTTATCAAAGCATATTTTTAATAAGGATTTTCAACATTCTGCCTTAATTTTAAACTTTTTAATGAAAATCACTGAACATCTTGCATTCTGGAATTTTTAGTAAATGTTATCTATTTTAGAAACTCCTAGGTTATTATGTCAACTCCTAACAGCCTTCCTAATTAGACATCAATAGTAACAAAAATATTTTTAAAAAATTACATGCTACGTGCGCATACACACACACACTTGGAAAGACTAAGATGAACAGAAATTGACTACAAATATTTTGGAGGTATTTCAAACAACTCTACGGCTGATGTGACTGGAATAAGAAAATAATTTTTAACTGGGCCAGACTTTATGTTAAGAAAACAAGGCCAGCTTATCACTTAAAGGAAACAAGGGGGGGAAGAGTTAACAATGCCCCCCTCAAAAAACCCCTCAGCTCTGTTTCTGTGTCTCCTGAATTAAAGACCTAAGATATTCATGGGCTAAAAAAGCAGACGCATAATTCTCTACCAGACAAGCACTCCTTTGATATTCTCAGGGCAGCCCACATATTAACTCTGACATCTCCCCTGTCCCTGTTTGCAGGTTCTCAACTCCCAGACACTAGCCAGGAAATAGGGAGCAAATTCCAGCTTTCTTTTTCATTGTCTCTCCTACTCTATTTGTTGGGATGCCAAAATCATGTTTTCCCAGATACCCTGATAAGAGAGAGCCTTGCATAAGAGACAGAGTTCTGATGAATATATCGTAAGTGGACTCTTGTGGGCATCTTGGAGAAAACTTCTGCTTTACTGCTTTAGGCGTTGCCTCATTCTCCTTCGTTCTGTCTTTCCTCCTGTTACCTGAACATGGATATGATGGCTGGAGCTGCAGCAGCCATCAAGAAAGATGAGGAGAATGCTGTAGATGCTGGCATTGATAGCCTTGAGCTTCTGAACCAATACCTTGACTTGTAGATTTCCTGTTGTACCACCCACACTTCCTCACTACTAAATATAATTCCTAAAAGACGTATCTCCAAAAGTTAGGTATTAGATAGCATTTAGTGGGGGCTCACTGTGTACCAGGTGTACTGTGAAAAGTACTCTATGTTCATTACTTCATTTATTTTTCATGAAAATCTTGTGAGATGGGTACTGTTATTACTTTTATTACCAAAATAAAGACCATCAAAGCACAGAAAGTTTGATGATCCCACTCAGGGTCACATCACTACCAAGAGCTGAAACTGGCCACAGGCAGTCTGACTGCAGAGCTCTAGCTCTGACCACCTCCACCGTCTTGTACTAGAGGGAACAGTCAGGTTAGTAGTGCTTGTAGGAACTGGCTGCCAATCCTCTAGTTTTGATAGTGGGGGCAGGAAATGCTACCATCTTCACCCATCACACTCACTTTGGAAGGACAGGGGGTTCTGCCCACCACCCCAACCCCTGCATTGGCAGATGTGAATAGATCCGTGCTTGGGTGCTTGGATGCTAAGCAGAGCAGGGTCAGCACCACACTGTTTATGAAGCCAGAGTTTCTCATAGAGAATAACTAAAAAGATAGAAAAGCAAGATGGAGTCATAAGTAGATACACTTTGCCTTCTTGTACAACCAAAAGACAGACAACAAATTTAAAAACAAAAAAATAACCAGAACTGCCAGAAAACCAAACTGTATGGAAGTACGACAACCAAGGAGTTAAAGAAGAAACATTCACCCAGACCAGTAGGAGGAGCAGAGATGGAGAGGATGTGTGGCAAGGTGGCAGCTCGCACACTGCACAGTCCCACAGTTGTGTGCAGATAGCTGGGAAAAACAACTGGGGAGCAAGATAGACCACACATCCCAGGGTTCCAGAGTGGGGAAATACAGCCTCAAAACCTCTGGTGGTAAAAATCTGTGGGGGTTGCAGCAGCGGGAGAAATCCCCAGCCTCACAGGAGAGTTCACTAGAGAGACCCACAGGGTCCTAGAACATACACAACCCATCTACCTGGGAATCAGCACCAGAAGGGCCCAATTTGCTGGTGGGGAGCAGGGTAAGAGCTGAGCAAGCTGCACTGTTCCCTCTCTGACCCCTTCCTCATGTACAGTGCCACAATGCAGCGACATGGGTTTCCCCACTCTGGTGAATACCTAAGACTCTGCCTCTTACTATGTAACAGGCACACTGAAACAAAAAAAATTATGGCCCAAATGAAAGAACAGATCAAAGCTCCAAAAATAGAACTATGCAATGAAGAGACAGACAACCTATCAGGTACAGAGTTCAAAACACTGGTAATCAGGATACTCACAGAAATGGTTGAGTATAGTTACAAAATAGAAGAAAAAGTGAAGGCTATTCAAAGTGAAATGAAGAGAAAGGTATAGGGAACCAACAGTGAGAGGAAGGGAACTGGGACTCAAATCAATGATTTGATTTGAGAGCAGAAGGAAGAAATAAACATTCAACCAAAACAGAATAAAGAAACAAGAATTCAAGGAGAGGCTTAGGAAAGAGACATTCAACCAGAACAGAATAAAGGAACAAAAAACAAGGAGAGGCTTAGGAAACTCCAGGACATCTTTAAATGTTCCAATGGCCGAATCATAGGGGTGCCAGAAAGAGAAGAGAAAGAGCAAGAAGTTGAAACTTATTTGAAAAAATAGTAAAGGATAACTTCTCCAATCTGGAAGTCTGGAAGGAAATAGACTTCCAGGAAGTCCAGAAAGCTCAGCGAGTCCTAAAGTTGGACCTAAGGAAGCACACACCAAGGCACATCATAATTAAGTTACCCAAGATTCAAGATAAGGAGAGAATCTTAAAAGCAGCAAGAGAAAATGAGACAGTTACCTACAAAGAGTTCCCTTAAGATTCTCAGCTGATTTCTTAAAAGAAACCTTACAGGCAAAAAGGGGCTAGTAAAAAGTATTCAAAGTCATTAAAGGCAAGGACCTATATCCAAGATGACTCTATTCAGCAGAGCTATCATTTCAAATGGAAGGTCAGATCAAATGCTTTCCAGATAAGGTCAAGATAAAGGAGTTCATTATCACCAAGCCCTTATTATATGAAATGTTAAAGGGATTTATCTAAGAAAAGGAAGATGACCAAAAATATAAACAGTAAAATGACCACAAACTTAAAACTATCAACAAGTGAACCTAAAAAACAAAAAGAAAAACAAAAACAAACCAAGGAAGCAATTAGAACAAGAACAGAATCACGGTATTGGAGATCACATGGAGGGTTATCAGTGGGGAGTAGAAGGGGGTAGAATGGGGGGAAGGTACAGAGAATAAGAAGCATAAATGGTAGGTACAAAATAGACAGGGGGAGGTTAAGAACAGTATAGGAAATGGAGAAGCCAAATAACTTATTTCATGACATGTGGACGAGAACTAAGCAGGATGGGGGAAGTGTGCAGGGCAGAAGGGACTAAAGTGGGTAAAAATGGGACAACTATAATAGCATAATCAATAAAATATATTAAAAAATAAAAAAGCAAAGAATGGAAACAAAGGGAGAAAGGAAAGAAGGGGAAAACATAAAAGGATCATATAGGGACAGGAGGAAAAAAAAGAGGAGACAGAAAAAGAGAAGAGAGCAGAGAAGAAAAACAACAATAATGTGGAGCCTATGGGAAAGAGAACGCATGAAAAAGCAGTAAGGCAATCAATAAAGCCAGCTGAGATGGCAGACAGAAAGTGAGAGAAAGAAAGACTACGAGAACTGCAGGGTGGTGGTAGCAAAAGCAACTTGCACCGGAGGGAGTAAACTGGCATGGACGTTGTGGGACTGGCAGTGTGGAACACTGAGCGAGTGGTATGGAAGATGTCAGAACTTCCTGCATATTTTTTTAGGAAAATAATTAAGCGGTGACAAGGAAAGACATGATGATAGATTTGGAGGACAGAAAACAGCAACCCACTTTAGGATACTAGGTTTGTCTTCCTCCCAGAACTACCATTTACTGGGCCTTTCCTATTCACTCACCAGCTGTTCCACTGGGTGCCTTACGTAGTGCGTTCACTTAATGGAAACAAAAAATCCCACGAGGTACATCACAACATTATTCCCTTGTTACAGATGTAGAAACTAAAGCTTAGAAAGGTTAAATATCCTTCTCAAAGTCATAACAGTGAGAACCAGAACAGGGCTTTGAGGCTAAGTCTGTCTAACCCAGGGCCCAAGCTCTGAGGTGTCATGGTAGACATTGTTAGTGATCAAAATCACATTTGATTCAAAATGTCTAAGGGAGGCTGAAAGGACTCAGTATGTTTCAGGAAGTATTAAAAGTTGCATCCCCTAGACTCATCCTTAAACATATATATGTTCATTACAAAAAAAATACTCTAAAAGCTGCTTTTTAGGATTAAAACAAAACAAAACAAAACAGGATTTCTGCCTTAAGACTTTCTCCACAAGGCTAATTTTAGCAGACAATGAAAGAACAGAAACGAACCCAAGAATTTTTCACTAAGCTCCTTGTCCTTCGTAAGTAAATGCAGAAGACACAGACCTGCAGGGCTGAGAAAGTACACTAATCCATCACTCTACAATCACACACTCTGACACACACAATGAGACAAATAATTTAAAGATCTATTTCAGCAGGTGAATAAATAAGTCCAATTTAAAAACCCTAGAATGTGTAGTTGTTCCAAAAAACCTACTGATAGCTCTAAAATAGATTAAGCATAGAGTTAAGATTTAATAAATGCTTTAACACAATTCTTCAGAAAAGAAAAGAAAAAGAATGACAAGAAATAAATGAATTAAAATAGTCAGTTGTATAAGTCCTGATTATAGTGTCAAAGATGGAGAAATAAGTATAAATAGGAACAGTAAGTAAATGTAAGCCAAGTTTATATAGCAAGTTGTCAAAGTGGATAACTCCCTTTTTAGAAGATATGTTTATTGTTAAATATCAGCTTTATCTTTAAAAATGAACATTTTAAAGTTATCAAAATTACTTAAAAATAAACGTTTTACATGAAATATTCAACCTAAAAATTAAAGTGTACATAGACTTTCCCTCAACACAACAGAAATGCATGAATGGCACAATCAGTTGCAAACATAACGTTTGAGACACAAAACATTGTAAAGGACAAAGAAATACAATTTGGCTGAAAGATAAGATGCTATCTATAATAAATGTCTAACTGCAAGAAACTTGCGTGTCAAACTGTGTAGATCCAGGACTAACAGAACCCCACTTAGTGTTTAGACAGTTTAATCCATTTACTTCAGGAGGAAGAACGCAGACTTTGTTTACATAATAGATATAAACAAATAATATTGCCCTGCAAAGAGTAGTTTTTTAAAAACAGAATTCATGTGTCAGCACAAGAGTTTTGACAGAAAAGTTGAAGACTCAGTGGGCCAAAGGGAAATCTCATCAATTGCCCTGAGGAAGAACAGTGCCTCACAAACCACCAGTGTGGTTGATGATCTCACCTTATTACCTGACCACAGTGAAGTAGAAAAATAAAAGTCAGTAATAAATCTCAGTAAAGTTTGTTAAACACTTAAAAGTACTATTCTCAATTGTTATTGTATCAAAAGGAAACCAAAACATCATCAGAAAATAATAGCAGACACAAGTGTGTTCAGAGGTAAAGGCACATCTCTTAAACATGTATTAATGTAAAGGGAAAAACAAGCAAACCACGATTCAATGAACAAGATTCATAAAAGAACAAAGAGTTACCCTAAAGAAAGCAGGAAAGATATTAATGAGATTTTGGGGGGGACAAAATCTCATTAAGGACAAGTGAAAAAAAAACAGCATTACTCATCAACAAACTCAAGAACTGACTTTTGAAAAATAAAAACAAAAACACCTAGTAAACAAAAAGAACACCAATGAAATAAGTTCTAAATATTAAAGCTGTCATAAAAACCAATGAAAGGAATTTTTGTACTATTAGGAAATCTACACCTAATCTATATAACTGTATCTATATAACTCTTTGATGGTTGCCAGATGGGAGGGTGTTTTAGGGGACTGGGTGAAGAGGGGAGTACGAAGTAGAAATTGGTAATCACAGAATAGCCAATGGGATGTAAAGTACAGTACAGGAAGTGCAGTAGCCAAAGGACTTACACACATGACCCATGGACATAAACAAAGGTGTGGGGATTGCCTGTGGGAGTGTGGGATGCTTGGTGGAAAGGGGCAAAAGTGGAAAAATTGAGACAACTGTAATAGCATAATCAATGAAATATAATGAAAAAACAATTGTATTGAATACAACTATATTATAGTTATATATAAAGCCATATATAATAATTGGCCAAAAAGATGTGAAAATCTTATGAAATGAACATGGCTCTAGAGAATATAAATGAAAACATTAAAATTAAAATTTTTTTTCAAAGAATTGCCTCTCAAAAGGCATAAGGGCCACATGATTGCCTCAAATTTACACAGAAAGTGATCCCAAGAGTCTCCAGAGGAAAATTGCAGAATTTTACAATTTATTTTGTGAATTTAACATCATTTGATACCCAAAACTGGCAGAGATAGAGGTCAATTTCAAGGTCAAACCAATCTGGGTTCAGAAGCCTGACTCTATTTACTATATGTGCTATCTTATACATGAGAAATAAATAAAATAAACCGTAAAGAAAATTTAAAAGATGCTGTTCAGATGCTATAAGCACACAATTAATGTTGGCCATCACTGTAACAATAATATAGAATGAACACACACACATTATTCAGTAAAGAAACCTAAAAATCTCACTGAGAAAAATAAACACAAGGGGATAAAATAAAGTTTTCTAAAACTAAATAGCATATTAAAGAAATTTAATTCATGAATATAAACAGAATACGAAATCTATTATTCTAATAAAGTGTATCAACAATTTTATTATGAGAAACTATTAATCTCAACAGATACTTAGAAAATACCCCAAATACATTCCTAACAAAACTTTATAAAACCAAAAATGCTTCATAGCTTCAACATGGAAAAGCAAGCATCATTAAAAAGTGAAAACAAAAGGTTAAAAAAAAATCCTGAGAAAATCAGGACCAAGACATGAAAGCTTCCTCTCATTCTTGATACTCAACAGTGTTGAATGGTTGGCTAATATAACAGAAGTGATATTTTACTTTTAATACATTTCATATGTCTAAAATCATTTAATCCTAGCAACAATCTGGTGATTCTAGATTGCTACCCCAGATTTCAGAGAGAGGAACTGAAGCTCAACAAGATTAAGCAACAAACTTGCATTTGTTCAAGGCTCTCCAGGTACTAATGGTACAGAGGCGGGACTGGAACTGAAGTCTGCCTGATTCCAAAACATGAGCTTATAATGTCCAATTTATATCACCTTCCAGTAAGAACATGAAAAATACTCAGATGAACACAGACAAACATTACTATTGTCAGATGCCATGTACATATTTCAAACAGCAAACAAGGCAATAAGTTATAGCACAGTGTGCATTAAAGAGACTAGGGATAAGAAAAACATACAAAAACAATAGCTCTGGTATAAAAACACAATAACCAATTAGAGGCATAATGGAGATAGCAAAACAAACAGATATTTACTATTTAAAAAAAATAAATCTCAACCTAAAAGTACAGGACTAAAGACATGCCTAAAACTTTATTAGGCCAGAGACAGATTTTCTTGAAGGAAAACCAACTGTTATAAAGAAGCCAAGACTCATACAATTGCCATAAGTTGTCCCTGGGGTTGTTTTTGGAACATGGCAAAGTGTTTCTAAATTTTATTTGGAAAAATGAAAAGGCAAGAATGCTTAAAAAATGTTTAGAAAGTGGAGTGATACTGTAATGTCAAAAATACTGACAGATTAATAGTACAGAAAACTCTAGAAGAGACCTCCATAAATGCAACAACTTAAAACATTTTGCAGGAAGTTACCTAATGAATGAATTGGGCAAATGGGACCCCTACTAAAATACAACTTAGATCGTCACACTGAACATGAAAATAAATGTTAGTCGGTAGACATTAATGTTGAAAAATGAAAGGAGAAAACCTGAGATGAAAATGTTACTTGGTAATTTGGAGATTTTAAGATAGGAAAGGACTTTGTAACCTAAGGGTTCTTAACCCCATGAGGTTTATAGACTACAGCAAAATTTGGACTGATTTGAGGGGGAAAGCATACATAGTTTTCATCAGCATACATAAAATTCTCCAGGAGGTACCAAAAAATGAGATATGACTACCTGAAGAATTTATAAAGGACAAATACATTTGACTAAATAATAATTAAAAGTAAAGAAAAAATTTTTCTATGTCAGAACAGTATGAAGAAAGTTTGTAAGCAAAAGACAAATAGATAAAATATTTGTAATAACTATGGCCAATGGGCAATATAGTATTATTGTACTGATAAGAAAAATATTAACAATACAAATAATTAGCAAG
Source organism: Carollia perspicillata (assembly GCA_004027735.1). Lineage (NCBI taxonomy): Eukaryota > Metazoa > Chordata > Mammalia > Chiroptera > Phyllostomidae > Carollia > Carollia perspicillata. The sequence continues at coordinate 9,888 of PVKM010004319.1, forward strand.
TGATCTTTAGAGGATTCGTACCCTTTTGAGAAATTTTGAAATACATTTCTGGAATTCAATTTGAATATTAGTTCTTACAATTTAGGAATTCCTCAATACCCAATTCCCAATGACTGTACAGAGTCCACACCCACAAAGACCTGAGAGCTTCTTTAATCTGATCTTGCTCGGTTGCAGGTTGAATAAAATATTTTTTTTGGTTAAAAAGGAGACAGAAACTAATGAGGGAGGGATAACAAAAGGAACAACAGGGTCTGAAGGAAAAGCAACATGCAGATTGAAGATAATAAAGTAGAAACTATTTTTGCAATAAATACATTGCACGTACTAACAGTAGTATCAGGAGTTAACTGCGCTATTCAAGCATAAAACAGCCACTGAAAATGGACTGTTAAGGAGGTTTTTGATTGTTTGTGTATATATTTCTGCCTGATTTAAATTCTTTTTGACAAAGAGTGTGCATTACTTTAGTAATAATCTAATTTTACGAAAGGTTCTATTGCTAACAATATTGTTGGCTATGAGATTGCTCGTCTCAGGATAGCCCAGTGTTATGTATCTGCTTCCAAGAGGTTAGTGGCAAATGGAAGTAGTGCGTTGTTTGCAAGCACCAATGGGATGAAAAAGGGTCTCAACTTCTGAATTTTAAAGGCAAGCACATTCTTTTTAAATTTGCTAGTCAATGGAAGATCGGTAACTTTTAATCCGGGCAAATAAGGACAGCATTGCTTTCACACAATTCAGGAAAATTAATGGCAAAATAGTACACGATTTTCAAATAGTTGCTTTAACATTTTAAAAAGAAAACTACAAAGTACACTTTCATTTTTAAAATAACCAACATTATATTACCATTATTCTTCTTTGCCTGGTGACCCTTGAACTCTCTCACTCCACAGCATCTCTATGGACCAGATGGTCTCTGGGCAACCTTCCAAAGTTATGGTTTCTCAGACAAACGGAAAACAATTATTTTATATTCCAGGTAAGGTATCACAGGTAATTGAGAGTTTTAGCACAATGACAATTATAAAATTGGATACATCTGCTATGGAAAATGAGGCTTTTAGATGTCAACTCCAATGGCGCCTAAATTCAGAGCTATGCATAAGAATTCAGCATGACTAATATGATCACTCCCATATCATGCTCTCCCCAGGAAGCTCTCTGCAATATCCTTTCAAGTCGGCTGTAAAAGTTTCCAATAGCGAAATAACAGGCAGACTGTTCTGAAAGCCTATCTTAAATTTCACTCAATTCTCTTTCCTCCTCCCAACATTCCTTGGTTGTGTACCGAGTTTTTCAGATTAAACTAGAGTACCCACTAAAGATAGAAAAATAAGGTTTTTATTGGATTCTTTTTGACAGGATGAATAGTTTTCATCTTTGAAGTGATATCTAACCAGTTTTCAATCATATACAGGCATGCTCCTAATTTGTTGTAGGAATAAAAAAATTATGGCTCATTCAGGCTTTCCTTTTTTTTCATTTGGCCTTTTACTATACCTAAAGCTTGGCCCGTGATTGCACCAACTTCCTGGACGAAAAGAGATGAAACTCAGTCAACGCTGTGATCAAATAATAACTCGGTAAAAACCCAGAAAAACCATGTATAAGTTGGATCACATATGTGAGTCCAGTTTCAGCCAAAATGCTGTTATTTTATTAATGATAGCCTTATATTATTCTTACCTGCCATTTCCTGCCTTTCTTACCCTTACCCCACCATCAGTTTCTATCACATTACCATCCTGTTTTATTTTTTTCTTTCATTGCACCTAACTTCAAGTGTAATTATCATTAATCTATGCCTGCCTAATTGGAATATATGCTCTATTGGAAGCAGGTTCAAAGCATACATACACTTATGCTCCACCTGCACTACCACTCCTGGCTGCCCTGGCATGGAACAGGCATGCTTTGCTCATAGATGCATTGAATACTACGCACAGTGCCAGAGACACGCTGATTGACATCAGAACTAGGATGCTAACGACTGCAACTATGACTGGAAGATGTATTACAATTTCAAAGATGTGAAAAAGTCTACTTCAAAATAAAGAAAGGACAGTAACAAGAAATGACTCAGTATTTCTTGAATGAATCAATCAACATTTAGAGTTAAGACTAACCTTGTTAATATTATTCCCCACTAACTACAAACTACAGCTACCTGAATAGCTAGTCATACTTCTGAATACCAAAGGGACAGTTCCTTCCCTGCATTTATTCACTCGTTCATTATATAAATATTTGATTGCCTACTTTGTTTCATTGTTCTTGGTGCTACATACCCACTCTCAAGACAGCTTACAGTCTAAGGCCGTTTTTAGTTGTGACCCATGGGCTACTTGCAGTTAAATCCCCAAATTATTTCGAGGGCTTTGAAATACCCACTTTTCAACAAGATTCTTCTGTATGACTCATATGCAATGAAAATTGAAAAAAGAATCTTTAAAATATAAATCCTTCTTCTCCTGCCAAATCTTCCTAAATCATCCCTGTTCAACGTTTTGTCACCCTTCTCCATCCTCATGGCCCTGGCACCTTATAGCACCTACTTGTAATAGCTCTCAAAAGAGAAAGGTCATGTAGTGTGATGGTGGCCTCTGACGTCACACTGCCTTAGTTCATCTTCCAGATCTACAATCTACTTACTCCCTTCGCAAATTTGTATGCCTCGCCTTCCACATCTGAAATACAGTGAAAATGTCTACATTGTACCCTTGATGTGAGGATTAAATGAGGTCACTGATGAAAGCACTCAGCCCAGTGTTTGGCACGGAGTAAGCATTCAGTGAAAGCGGGCTACTGCTTGCTCTATGTCATCATTTCTACTTTCGACTTTACCATTTTGCACTTTGAAGCACTATTCCCACACTCGGTTCAGGGCCAATGGCAGGAAGAATCTTTTTGTCTCATCCAGCGGAAGTCACAGCCATGTGCTATAATCTTTATTGGTTAGAATGACACTACCAGGCTTCACAGGCATATTGTTTTTCTGGGATGTGCAAAGAGTATAAAAGTTTATTTCATTCTAGTTGCACATATGGTTACTTAATAAGATTCAGAATCATCACAAATAGAGAAATGAAAACTTCATCCAAGATGGTAAGAAATAATCCAATCATCTAAACACAGAATGTCTTTCTTTTGTGTTGCATGTTCTATTCCAGGTATCAGTTTATTTCACTATAAATTTGTTGCTTGGAGCATTTGATGCATCACATGCCATAATCGACTTCTGGATGTCAGGCTAAATAAATCTTATATGTTAGTGGAATGACATGCTTTCCAAACTGTTACTTATATTTCTCTCATTTACTTCTCTCATGCTGATGGAACAATGTATTGTGATTAAAAACTGTTACAGAGAAATACAAGAATGCTGGAATCAGCTAAAAAACAAAAACTAGATTCTACTGTAACTAGGGACAATTATGTTCTTCTGAACAAATGACATGAAAATGTTCTAGAAGTAAAAAAAATTACAGGTCAAGGCAATGTGGGCAGAGGCAAGACTGACTCAAAATTCAGCCAGATATCACGTGGTGTAACAATAGGTTTGAATTTTAACTGAGTTTCAATACAAAGCTTGGGAATACACCTAAGAACCTTCAAATACAAAGATAGGAATATTTGTTGAAGCCACATAAGTCATTTTGCAGAGTACTGACATATCTTTTGATTGAAGTAATTAAGAAGCAGGCTATGGTGTGAAACTATAATGGACCCTGAAAAAAGTCAGCTTCTCTTATTCTGAGCCAGGAAAATTATATTTGATAGTATTTGGGGTGTTACCATAGACACTATCAAGAACAAAACTTTCCTGGCAATAAATAAAATGCACAAACCCTCAAGAGACTAAATTTTACATACTTCTTGTAAACCCACTAAGTAGATTTTTCTAAGTAATTTTATGGGGTAAAACTACATAAAGGTTAATTTGCTGTTAACATCCTATTTAAAGGACATGGCAGGAGACGAGCAATTTATAATGTAAATGAATCCATAACTTTATTTTGTCTCTATTTTTTCAAAAAATGTAAACTGGACAAAGCCAAAGAGGGTAGGATCAAGGGTGGGAGGTGGGGAGGGATGGGGTGGCGGGGAGTGGTGAGGAGAAAATGGAGACAACTGTACTTGAACAACAATTAAAAAAATAAACGGTTACAGCCATTTACAGCAATCATGATCTCAGTGATTTTTCTAAGGCTTCGTTAAACAAACCATGGGGGGAGCATGACCAAAGCACTATCAGTAATTGTCGGCTCAGGGATCCTGTCCCACTGAGTCACACTTCTTTTAATTCTCAGAATCCCATGGGAAGAACAAAAGGTATCTATTTCAAAAAATGGTGCACCATCTACCCAAGAATTCAGCTAAGAAACTAGGCCTCAGCCTTGAGTTTTTCCTTTCCCTTAAGGCACACCTATTTCCCTTAAAGTACACCCTGTTTGCTGTACCTGAGAAATAGGTATCAGAGCTCTCCATTTCTCTCCATCCCCATTACCATCGCTTTGACTGGGCTACCCTAAGCTCTCTGGAACTAGCTTCCCAAATGGATTATCTGCCTTGCTTCTACACCAGTACTTCTCAAAGGAGAAGCTGGAATGATATTTAAAACATTTAATCAAGTTGCCCTGGCTGGATGGCTCAGTGAGTTGGAGCATGGCCTCATGCACCAAAACGTTGCAGGTTCAATCCCTGATCAGGGTACATAACCTAGGTTGCAGTTTCAATCCCCAGTCAGGGCACATGCAGGAGGCAGCCAATGGATGTCTCTATCTCACACCGATGTTTCTCTCTAAAATCAATAAAAATATCCTCAGATGAGGATTAAAAAATTAGAAAAAATTAATCAAATCATATCTCCCTCCTTCAAAGACTACATAGATCTCTATCATGCTTACTAACTATGATGCCCTATGTGATCTGGACTTTTCCAACCCCTCAACTCACACTAGTTATACAAATCTTCCTATTTCTCAAATCCAGTAATCTTGTTCCAACTATGCGGTCTTCCCACCTTGCTCCTCTCTCTCCCTAGAATGCTCAGTCCAGGTCCTTACAATGTTCCTCACATTTCAGACCTCAGCTAAAATGTCACTTTCTCCAAGAGGTCTTTCTTCAACCACTCTATGTAAAATAGCTTTATTACTCTGTTTATGTTTTTCTTAGTACTTATCATTTTCTTTTTTACAGACTGCCTCGCCAAGTAGGATGAAAGTTCTATATCTGCCAATCCACCAATCAATTCCCGATGTGTAGCATGGGAACTAAGCATTGATATAAGTCTGCTGAATGAATGAATGATTCCATCTAAGGCCTATGTTAGTAAAACCATATTCTCTTCATACACCTTCCAGAGATGAGAAAAATGAGATGGGATTAGGAGTTTCCTTCTGAAATCCCTTCTTACACACCTTTTTTTTTTTTACTGGACTTAAACTGGGAGAACTTCCTACCTTTGTATTTTCTCAGAGTGGAATCGCTGTTTATTGAATGCTCAGGTATGCTGTCCTTTGAGGTATCATTCTTTCAAGGTAGTAGAGAGGGTGGCATATCATGGATAGTGATATAATCGCTGTGAAATTAATTGCATCCCAGAGGACACTGTAGAGGTCTTTTCCAACCCTACCCCCATTTTAAGAATTTCCACTTATGTTAAGTCACAAATTAGAAATTTATTACATGACACATTTCTAAAATATAACATAAAACACTTGAAAATGATATTTGACCAGCTATACAAGGAAATACTCTGGGGATTGCAAAAAACTGAGAATTACTCTTCTTAAGAAATCATCTTAATTATTATTACAGTAATAACAGCAAAATACTCTCAGTGAAAAAATCTATTTTTAAAACCACAGCTAAGTAAAAAGAGGCAGATAACAATGACCTAATAACTCTGTCCTCCGTTTAGTCCCTGGGCAACTTGACTACACATCGGTCTTATCATCTCAGGGAGAAGATGAAAAACACTGGCTAAATCTCAAGATAATACAAGGTGAATGAGTTTGTTGACCAGGGCTTTTCTGGTAATACAGGGCACCTTTGGAAGCTGCATTGTTTTAAACCATTAGTTAAGGTACAATGTTGAATCCAGTGAAAATTGGCTTCTAAATGATTTGAACTTGAAGACTGTTAGAGGACGCAGTGTATTGTCTGTGTGTATGTAGACATAACAAAGCTATTTTCATGCACAGTCCTGGCAGAAGGCCCATGGTAACTGCTCTGTGAGTCTGGTTACAATTATTTCACTATAGGGAATATTCCAGGACAGTACCTCCCTTCTCTGTCCGCTAGGCCTCAAGTGGAAATGTATGCTGTTTTTACCTCACAAACCTTTTCAGCTCTCCTCCCTGATTACATTTTAATTCTCCTCAAGCTATATATCCTGACCATTCAGGCCGGAAATCTCGACTAAATTCTAAGCCCAACCTACAACATTATTAAACTCTAAGAGTATGTGAAAGGAAACATGTGTGTGATAACTTCTTTACCCTTGTAATAGCCTATACGGAATCTGGGCATACAGGCCTCTATGCTCACTATTCGTACATGTACTTAAAGCAAAAAATTATTGATGGAATAAAGAAAACTCTCCCAAAAGAAAAGAGTTGGGATGTTGACACTCTGCTGTTTTACCTCAAAAGCAAATGTGTGTGTGTTCCCACCCACTGCAACATCTCATACAGCTGAATGTGGCCCTTGGGAGAAATTTTAATGGAACATTTTATACCAAAATGTGTTTTTAATGAAAACAAAACAAATACGATAAGAACAGTTTACCAGCTAGCAGGGCTAAGATGCTAACCCCAATGCTGAGAAATGTTTAGGTCTGTCAAGTTCTTATGTAGACTCCCTTCAAGATGGTTAGTTGTAGGGCTTTGAAGCCCTTCAACAAGTGACTTCAACTCACCTTGTGGAAAATTCCAGACTTCCTCTCAACTGTCCTAGAAATTCACATCTCACCAGAACTGCCTCCCCAGTATTTTCACCATTTCCTCATACTCTCCCGCACTGGACACAGACAGTATGAGACGGACACCACAACGAAACATGAGGCAAAGACGCAAAGTGGTTGATCAGCAGGAACCACAGAAAAAGTTTATACAGATGGCCTTTTTCGGTTTACAAAAAATGCAGGTGCTAAGTTTAATTTCCCAAGAAGAGAATATTTGGGGACAGTTTTTTTTTTTAAATCAGCAATACATGGTGTAAATCGTCCTGTGGCTCAACGCGTCTTTAATTCTTCATACTTTGACCTTTCCACGTCTGGAAGTGTCCCTTTCTCTAAAGATCAAAGGTAGAGGAACTCGGCTGGGAAGCTGAGGGAGGGCATAACATCATGTCTCCATTTTACCCAGGGTGAGCCCCCTTCTAGAGAATGAGAAGTCAGCAGGGTGAGAGAGAAGTTGAGGCAGTGTGGGCATGTCTCTAATCATTTACAGACACTGTGAGGTAAAAACAGTTTAGTATATAACATTGAGCTAATCTGCTGACTTCATTTTCCTTGTAAAAAAATAGGAAGGTTGGACAGGTGGACTGATTCCATGTTTGCTTAGGATTGCCCTTGTTCCAAACACTGTGCGTAGGGGTCATGGAAGGTAAAGGAGCCTCGGCGCCAACGTGCCCATGTGGGTTGTTGAGGCTGACCATTTCTTTGTCCACCCAAGTCCTGCGCTCTCCACTACCTGCCCTGAATGATTTTGATGACTTTCTTAAAGAATCTGTGCATTTGTGAAATGCACACCAGCATACACTCGTTAGCATACCTTTGCCTCCCTAAGGTGATTCTTTAAAGGCAAGTGACATATTTTGCAAATATTTGAATTATGCCCTGCCTAAATTCTCTTAGCTCCTAGCACGATGCTTTAAAATGTTTTTAAAAATGTGCAAGAGATATTTTTATATACACGCAAAGACTGTAAAGCAAAATCCTTAGTCTCTACAAGTTGAAGCTTCGTTTGGAAGATAATCCATATAAAACATCTACAGTACAATAATAGAAATTGTCTAAATTATCAAAACCAAAACTATGTTCACTCTCTATGTATTCTATAATCTGTGTTCTACATATACTGAGCTGGTGTGTCTTACACATACCCATCCGTGGTTACACAACTGAAATAGGAGGAAACAGACAGGTAATAAGAAAGTAGGTAAGCCTCCCTGGAAATGTGTGTGCACATACCACATAACACAACAGAGGCAGCTGATGTTTAATAGGTACCACGTATGTTTCCAGTACAGAATAACAGCTGCCACCCCGATTTGTTTATTTTCTAATTTCAGATACGTCAGGTATTGCCAAAGGAAGGGTACCCCTGTGCCCCTGAGATATGAAATTTGAGGAAAAGGCTTTGGGCTCACTTAAAAACAAAGATTTGGGAAAGATTCTTCACATCAGTATCTTCTTTCTAAGTCCTAAATAATGTCAGAAGTTTCTACCCAACCCACTCCCTTTTATTTACCGCTCACTAGGCAACATTCTGTGACTGCTGAACATTGAGAGACTATCTGCCATTCAAGGCCAAAAGGTTTCTTTGGTGAACTTAAAACTTTTACTTCCCTCAGCTAGAGCTGGTAATTGAACATATAAAATACTCCCCTAAACTAGCCTTTCTCTGCTAATAGTTACAGACTCAGATGAGGAAAGCTTTCAGTAAAAATACAGTTTATGATTCTGAGCACTTAGGAATGTCAGTTATTTCAACTTTATTTTACAAACCATTTTATGAGAAACATCATTTGCTAGAAACATATTTTTCCCCTTTCCAGAGGTCTAGAGTACCGGCGCTATGTACCAGCAATGAAACGTGAGGCCCCTCACAAATGTGACTTGACACTTTGAGGTAGCTCACCTGAAACTACTGATCATGCTTCACCCGTTCTTTCATTTAAAAAAACTGCACCCAGCCACTTTATTTGAACTTTTTGAGTTAAAGCTATAAAAAAGGACATCATCACCCAATGGTAAGTTAGTTTCCTTGTGATCAATGATTACATATTCCCTAGTCATTCAGCTGGAAAACCAGAAAATTACCCCAAAGTCCACAAAATCCAAATATTTGAAATATTATAAACCTTTGAACCAATACATATATGATGAGAGTACCCCAACACAAGAACAGTTTGCCCCGCCTAAGATGACAGTGTTTTCTCTTATTCTAAAATTGCTCATGATTCTTAGAAGGGACTTACAGCTTTCTGCACCCAAAAAACACCTTTGGGAACAGGAAGAAAATCGCCTAATTGACTGACGGGGCAAAGTTCATGATTAGATGGTCGGAGATGGTTGTAGAGTTTAAAATGGCTCCAACCCAGGGGAAAATAAGGGGGGAAAGGAGGCAGATCTTTAGAAGAACTAAGAATCCTTCCAGTCTTGGGAGTAGCACACTTTTACCCAAGTATCTGAGGGTGTGTTACAGTGGAGCTTGTTGCAACACATGTCCTTAGGTGCCCCGCAGAAGGACAGCCTGGGAGTCCCAGTAGCTGTCACTGCCGAGGTTATTCATGATCAATCTTTTGTTGAGCCCAGATGAGAGATCTGGATACTTTAAGCTTATCTGTTTCTGTGTTTGTTTTCTTTTCTCTTAGTTTCCTAAGGTTTTTGGAAAAGCTCCTCCCTTAGGAGAGCAGGAAAAATTAAAATGGCAGAGAGGTCAATGGTTGCCAGGCATCCTGGGTAGGACCCAGTCTTAGGGCACAGGCAAATCAGCTGTTGCAGGCAAGCACCTGGGGATGCAAAGGCTGGGGGAAGCTGAAGATGTGGGCCTCTCCCCTGATTAAATATTGTAATCTAGTGGTGTTGGGGGAAACAATGCATTTCTCCTTGTGCAAAGATAGCTGGGACACACAGTTAACCAGGGACTGGCAGCTCCTAGGTGCAACTTTTCACCCGAACACTCACCCTCATTCACTGAGCCATGTGACCTGAGAGGGGTGCCTATCTGAAGTGCTGGCAGTGTCCTGAGTCCAGCTGTGGCTTTCTCTCCTCTCCCTGTACAAGGGAGTACCTTGTAGATCAGGCTGTTTGTCTAATGAGAGTAAAGGCTGAAGTTCAAAATACCACGGTTCAAGTGTTGTCGAGATGTGCTAGTGCAAAAGGAGGTTGTCAGGGGTGGGGCTGGGTGAATGGGTAAGGAATCTTTCCCAGGGTTAGACCTAGTTGTAGAACAACTGTAACCTTGGTACACTGTTATCTGACAGCCTTGCAATTTCTCAGTTCCATATCCTTTTTACTCATGCTGGGGCCCACTGCTTACTGATTCTAGTATAACACAACGCCTGACCCATTCTTAGTTTTCCGACCTCTGTCCCCTAATTTACAGGTTCACTATAGGCAAAGATTCGCCCGTAGCACAGATCAATGGAGTTGGGAGAAAAGGCTTATTGTTTCTCATTTTATCAGATGGTTTACCATGTACTTTGGCCCCACAGTCAAACTAGACTATTCGAAATCTTAAAATACAGTGGATTTTCCAGGTAAACTGTATCTTGGGACCTTCTTTCCGCCCATCACAGTTTTGGCAAAAATCAACCTTAAAAAAATGCTCAGAATGCAAGGGGAAAGAAAACAGATGCAGCCTGTCCGAGTTCCCAGCCCCAGCACGGTCTTTTCCAAATGAGCAGGCCACTCGAGGAGCAGAGTAAGGGTTTTTCATTTAAATTTGAATAGCGGTTAAAATAATCACTAAAAATATTAGTGCCGCAGTAATGTCTCAAGGAACTGGGTATCACAGTTATGGTACTAGGATGCCGAGTTTGAGATTATATCCTTTTGAGGTGGGGGGCGGGGAATGGGGAAGTGCAGGAAAAATTCCTGATATTTTTCCTTCAATATTTTGTGGACAGGAAAATATTCTGGAAAAACAATCTAGAATTTCAGAATGAAGACGAGATTTTTTTAAAAATCCAATTTACAATAATCAAATTAAAACCACAGACACTTAACCAAGACTTCTGTCAGAAAAGTCCAGTAAAAAGTTGTAAAGTGAGAATTTAATAGGACAAGAGACAGTTCCTTACTAAACTCAAACTTTTTTTAACACTTGAAAAGAGATGTTGGAATGTTTTAATATTTAACCTTGCCAAAAAGAAAGAAGCCCACACATGCATGCGAGTCCAATGATATGACACCTGCTATGGTCTAAATATTTGTGTCCTCTACCCCCAACTCATATGCTGAAAACTAACACCCAATGTCCCTTCCTTCTGTTATGTGAGGCCATCTAGAAAGTGGGCTCTCACCAGACACCTCCTGGCTTCTTGATCTTGAACTTCCCAGCTTCTGCAACTATGAGAAATAAACGTTTGCTGTTTTAAGCTACTTACTTAGTTTATATTTTGTGATAGCAGCTCAAATAGACTAAGACAAAATAGCCCATATCCAAAGCCTGTGTTGGTCTACCTGTCTTGTCCAAGGAGTTATTAAGGTCCACGTGCCTTAACGTAAGCCCCGTGTGTCACAGAGAGGCAGCTGTAATGTTGCAAGGCCACTTGTGTACTGAGAAAAAAAGTACCTTTTTGCTGCAATATGTGAGTATAGTTACAGTTCTTGTATTCTTTACCTGTTACCTGCTATTGCTCTACATCTTTCCATTCCTCCTTAGGGTAGGGGTACAAGGCTATTTTTGGAAAAACACTCAACATCATTACTTCGATTCCTTTTTGTTATGATTGTCTTGTAAGGAGGACCTCAGAGTGCAGGCTCACAATCCTTTTTCTAATGTGCTTGCATCAGATGTATTTAAAATTCAAACTTTTTTCAGATATCTTGTCTACGGCATATACTACACAAACTTCCAATGGGGTCTGAGCCAGCACCTCATAATCAAATGCGTTAATATTTCTGCAGTGAAATATAGGCATTTTCACAATAAATAAAGACTGCCAATAGCCTCAAATCAAATCAGGGCAGGCTTTGCCATTAACTGAGTTTTGGTGCTAATGTTGCAAAGGAACTTTCCATTTGGGGGGCTTTTGGATTTTGAAATCGAGAGTGAGAGAATACAGATTTGTATTGGGTTTTCAAAGAGTTCAGACAAATTGATCTATTGGTGCTTAGAGAAGAGGAGATGGGACGCATTGCAAATAGCCTACGGGGACCTTTCAAAGGGACCTTTAGACACAGAATTGACTACATTACAGAGGATTTAAAGTAAGTGGGTTGTCCTTGCTCCTAGGCTCCTGTCGTATAACCTTGAAACAGTCTGTCCCCCAGAATGAGTCTGCGGCAGTGCTGTCGTGATGGAGTAGGAGCCGCCTCACTGCTCTGCAGGGAAAGGGCGCAGAAGTGGGCAGCCCTGGCCACTCGGAGACTCGCAGGAACATTCCCAGACTACAATGAAAACCTCCACAAGGCAGCAGTGCTGGAGCCAACTGGCATGCTTGCACATGACTCCACGATAAAGTAATGACACAGTTTGAATTTTTAGAGAGTATAAAAACCAAAAAAAAAAAAAAGAAAAGGTTTTCTTTTCTCTTAATGTAGGAAAAAAAATTTAAGCCTAATCTTTGAAGTTTTCAAGTTGGGACTGGGAAGATCATACTCTGTCTGGGTTGTTGTGCTAGGGGTTATAGACTAGGGGAGGGGTAAACTGTCCGTGAGATGAGGGGCTGTCGCCATGGAGACATATGGAGAGAAAGGCTTACTTGGCTTCCAGGGCCAGCGCGATGATGCCCGCAGCCATGGGGGCTGAGGCTGAGGTCCCAGTGTGGTTGTCGGTGCACCGCTGTCTCAGGTCCGTAGTGATCTAGAAGACAGAAGGGGGAATTTTAGGGCCCTCGGGTCAGTGCATCACATGCAAGTAGAAAGAAATTTACTCATAAAAGTGGAATGGAGGGGTGTTCAAATAGTTGTTTTAAACTGCTTGTTCTGGCACTTCTATGGCCATATCACTTCCAGAGAATCACCTGTGTAAATCACCTTAGTAAATCAACCTTGAAAAGGGAAGGGTTTGGAAATTGGACTAAGGGGAGCCTTTGGCCTAAAACATATGGGTTGGGTTGAGTTTCTCCTTAAATTTCACGCCCACACACCTCACTCGCCTCACCCTAGTCCCAGATCTAGTTAAAGCTCAAGTCCTTTCACTACCCCACATTTTTAAGAGTCCTGACATGTTGAACCAGCACCCAGATACTGAGTTAGCCATTGGCCTCACAAGGAGTAAAAGCACGGTTTGGCCCCTGCTCTCCCCGAACTGTTCCGTTAGGGGATCCGCAGGTTTTAAGCAAAAGGTGTGCTCTGCCCTAGAAGGAACACTTGTTTATGGACTTCTTAGAATTCACAGAGATGTTGATTCAAAGAGCCAAGGGTCTCTCAAAGACCTAACAGATACTAAAACACCATGTTCAGCCCAGCGTGCTTGACAGAAGTTACAGCACTAAGCGTGGCACCCTTGCATATTATGGGAGGAAATTAGCTACTTCTCCATTTTCTTGAATTAAAATGTGAGAACTAGATCCTTTCTTGCCCTGTTGGTGTGAATCCAGTTACTTCGGCTCTGGCTTGGTAACAGTCCCATCGACCAGGGTGATGCTTCTCAGCCTTTGTTTTGTGACTATATCACTAAGGAAAAAAAACACGTACTCAGATTCTCCTTAACAAGAGAAATTAAACACTATGGGATAAGGTTTTGCAAACCATGTAATATCTAAAACATTTTAAATCCCTTCTTCCTGACAAGTATCCAGGTTTGCCCCCTTAGGGCTGCTATCACTCCCTCTAGGAATGCACGTGGCTTGTGAGGTGAGCTGGTGGTCTCACCGCAATTTTTGGAGACTTCAGTAACGCTTTCTTCAGCATCACAACAAATCTGTTTCCCGTGTTTTACAGGTCAGAACACTGAGGTGAAAGGTCATCAGAAAGGCGTAGGAGGATGGTGGCAGCTGAAAACAAAGTCCTGTTTTACTAAGGTGCACACTTTGAGAAGATGAGGTGATTTGGAAAGAAATTTCTTCACAGGAAGAAAGAGCTGTGTTACCTCCTTAGAAACAAATGCCCCCCCCAAAAAAAAAATTTCCTCAGTGTCACGTGAGGATGTCCGAGTGGACTCTAATTATGTGTTATGGATCTAGATTGACATCCTGACTGATTGAGCTTCATAAGACGCTATCAGTTCTCATTGTCTTTCCTTTCTTCCTTTGACACCTCTAATGTTATTGGATTGTTCATACCAGACAGAGACTGATACTCAAGTGGGAATATAAACACAAATGTACAGAACCACATAAATACGGTGCTGGGACAAGGGAGACAAGCCTTGAACTCTTGTCCTAAGTAACTGAACGGTGTGCAGGAGCCCTGGCAGTGTGTCTGGAAGGCAGGAGAGGTTGTTTCTTGACTCGCAGACTTTACTGACATCTTCTGAACCTCAGCATTGGGATGCTGACACCTGCTTGGGTAAATAGAGCCCTACCCACTCCTGCATTCAACAACTTGCTGTATTTTTAATTGTTGATGCTGTAAAGGCATTTCTTATTTTTAAAATTGCGGTAAAAATCACATCGCACAAGCTTACCTTTTTGACAACTTTTAAGTGTACAACACAGTGTTATTAACTATATACACATTGCCCTACAACGGACGTCTAGAACTTTTCATCTTACATGACTGAAACTCGACCCACTGAGCAACTCCCCATTCTCGCCTCCCCTGAAAGCCTGGCACCAACCATTCTACTTCCTGCTTCTATGAGTTTGACTACTCTAGACACCTCGATAGGTGGAATTATACAGCAGTGTCTTTCTTTGTGACTGCCTCATTTCACTTAAAATTATGTCCTCGAGTTTCATCCAGGTTGTAGGATTTCCTTCTTTTTAGGCTGCATAGTATTCCATTGCCTGTATATACCACATCTGCTTGATTAATTCATCTGTCAATAGACACTCAGGTTATTTCTACCTCTTGGCCATTGTGAATAATGCTACAGCGCACGAGGGTGTGCAAGTATCTCTTCAAGATTCTGTTTTCAATTCCTTTGGATATACGCCCAGAGGTGGGACTGCTGGATCATTAAAAAGGCCTTTCTATTTCATTTGAAATCATGGGTAGATTTGCAGCCTTCTTTTCCAAAGGCCTGATCCCCGAACAATGCCGAAACAGCCCAGAAGCAGCCTGTTTCCACGTTTTCAGATACGCTGTTGTTGAGAGATGGCCTCGCTGCATTCTTCCCATTTTACCTCACCCTCATGGTCACACTCCTTTGCCAAGTTTTATTTTTTCAATGACTTGTGCCTGGATTCAAGATTTTTCATGATGTTTTCCCACTTGGCTTACTTTGCGTATTCTTCAGCTACACCAGACACTTTCAATGCACAGAAACAAATCCAGAATAAACACTCCAAGTGTGTAGAGCATTTTTGAGTCTAATAAGTAAGCATCTCCTGCCAACCTCAAATATGAACAATAAAAATTTTAGGATGTCAGGCTTGCCATCAGAATTTACCCAATTTGTACACAGACAGCAGGTACAGACACCTATATATTATATTATCCATGTAATAATAGACTTAAAGCCACTCAGTGCCTTTATATATAAACATCAATTTAGTGGTAAATGCTATTGATAGAGGGAAGCCTGCAGAATTTCAAATCGGCATTGTGCTTGTATTTTTTTTCGAAGCACTTTAACTACAGGAAACTTGAGGAGTGAGCAGGGGTTGGAAAGGGAGTGAAACAGGAAGGTGATGGAGAGGGGGAAGGTTGAAAGGAGCAGAGAGAAAAGAAATAAAAACATCCTCACTCCCTTCTCATCCTGCCCTAAGTGGAAATTCCAGCTGGGTCATTTCAAGAGGAAGTTATTGTCAGTGGTAAAGATATTTAGGTGTAAATTACCAGAAAGATCTAGGGCAGGGTTTTCATCATTAAGAGAAGCCACAGTATCAGAGAATTTTTATGTCTATCTTTAGAAAGAAAAGGCAAAGACCACCAAGGAGCATGCAATCTTCAAGAAAAATGATGTTCCGAAAACTGGAACCACATGGGGTAACCCCATTAATCATAACTCGTGCATACGAGATCTGACACCGTAATTTAAAGAAAAGTTGTACTTGGTCCACATCACGGGGCAGGGGGTCCAGGGACTCTGTATGTGAAAAGGGAACAAGAAGGCACTTTCAGTCTAGATTCCACTTTAAAGAATGTCTCAGAGTCTGGTTTCAAGCCCGGTGGCACATCTTGCACGCTCCAAATTCCCTCGATTCACCGCCCAAATCAGAAACAGAATTTTCCTCCTTGGAACTTCTCAGATTGCTCAAGAAAATATCATTTCTGTCCATCAGACTGAAGAAAACAGGAGGTGACACCAGGCCCCCAAGCCAGATCAAAGCTGTCCTGATCAGCAAATTAGATTTTCAGTCTGTCCCGGGAGTAGCAGCAGATGGTTTTGTGGACTCCACAAAGTTAGGGATGTCATCTTTCTATGGGGGGCAGGGGTGGGTATTGTTCAGGTCCAGTCGGCGTCCTCCGAGAACCACCGCTTTTTCTCATCCTAAGCTCTTATTCCCTAATATTTCATATTTCATTACTTGAGCTGATTGACTCTTTTATTCTAGGCCTGTGGATGTAATTCTCCAGGGAATCTCAGTGCAGACTGACTTTGGCTGTAAGTGACAAGCCTTTATAGCAATCTTCCAGTTAAGAGTTTCTAGCTCCCTGATACCCTGTGATCTGTTTTATTTTGAAGGTGCCATATTGTCTCATACCTGGTAAAAGAACAACTGAACAGATAGTTTTAAAACATGAAATGATTTTACCGTCTGTTAGGTTGAATTTGTTTCTGGTGTTGGTTTTCATTTGGATTAGAAATGTGACCAAAAAGCTGTTTCAGACACGGCTACGAATGATAAGGAGAGAAATGAAATCTTAAATGTGTCAATGAATAAAACACAAGAAGCTGATTTATTAAAGCACAGCAAAATAAAAAGGAACTGAGGACCAATTAATGCTTTCTGTGCTCGCTGAAGTCACAAAGACTGGTGTAAAATTCAATCATTACTGACAAGCCCGCACAACATGCCACTCCTGTGTTGCTGTGAGAATCTGTAAAGTGCAAAACTAAGGTTTTGCTTACAAATGTGAGACGACCATGCACTGAAGAAGGATGCTACCTTACATCACGTTTGCATCTCTGTAATGCCTGCCCAGCACTTGGCACGAGGCGGAGGCACGGTATTTGCTAAGTTGAATTGCTGAAGTCAGGCTCCTTTGTACTTATTTCCTCTACTCTTTAAAGTCTCCCACTTATCAGGAAAGATTTCAAGGTCAGCCCTTCACTGACTCTCCGAACAGAACTCACACAAACTTACAAGCAGTGTACAAAAATCACGCGACTATATGTGTATATACAACCCAGGGGCTAAATCAAGTAGAGCAACCCCTCCCACAGCTGCTATTGCTCTCGCCTGTGGCACTGCTTCTGAAGCTACCACCACGAGCTACTTGCAAAGGGTAAGGCCATGTGCAATAGGTGTGCATGTGTGCGCGCGTGTGTGTATATAAAATTACATCTAATCCCACAAGAACGCTTCAAGGAAGACATACTATTTATTAACTTAGGAAATAGAGGCTTGGAGAGATGAACTTGCCCGAGAAGGCACAGCTACTGGAGAGCTGGTAAGTGATGAAGTATTAAATCCTGAAATGACAGGGGGGAAAAAGGCGGAGTAAAGAGTGTGGTCATCTCTGAGAGCAAGGGTGACGGTCCTAGACCACCACCAGCAATGACGGTGGAAGCTGGGGCCCAGCCCAAGTCAACAAGCAGGCACAGTGATTCTCCTCTTCGCCACAGTCAAAATCAGAACTTTTCAGGAACTTCTTCCTCCCTCTCTTTCTTCCCCCCTCTAACCCTCTCTTTAAATATCTCAAGAGAATATGTATCAAACTTCCAAACACACTAAACACAGCTGGATTTGCCAGTCTTTTACTCATGAAAAGTACTGACATTTCCTGAATCAGAAGGAGAAACAGAGAGATGATAGAGTACTGACTCTATCTGAATAGTGAATTGAGTAGTGGGGGGAGGCCGGGGCAGCGAGCGTGATGTTTCTGCAAAAGGAGATGCGTAGCTGCTGAGGAACATTAAAAGCAATACTGTAATTCTTCCACACGGAATCGGTGGTTCAGGCCAACCCTGAGATACCCCAGGCAGCAAGTTTGTTTTGAACACAAATGAATAAAATGACATCAGGGGAGGGTTGAGCAGAGCATATATTCTCTCAACCTTGGCTCATGAAACCCATCCCAGGAGGAATACCATGGCCCCCGAATTCCAATCACTGAGCCAAATTACTACAGGAAAAAAAAGAGGCAAAGGCTTAACTGGTCCCTAAGGAAAGAGATAATTTAATGATGAGAGCGATTGCGAAGAGAGAGGAGCTTTATCTCCAAAACAGAACTTGGCAGAAATTTCGGGATGTGGTGAAGGGTTATAGACTGGATCTTAAATGGTCTTTGACACGAAGAAAGGTAAAATATACAGCTCTATCATGTAGCAAGATCGAGAACTGACTCCAGGCAATTTTCTATGCTAAACGTATTATCAAATACCCTTTGCCTCTCACCACCCATCCATCCGTAGAAGGGGTTTCTCTTAAAGAAATACAACGCCTCTCTGTCTTCCTGTGGCTGCATAAAATCTCCAAAGCTTCCACCCTCCCCCATGTCTGATTAGTCACTTATGCCTGATTATTTATTAAGCTCAGGCTCTGGAAGGAACAAAACCAAGTCTTCAACCTCAAGTAGTTCCCATTCTAGCGTGAAAAAACAGTCAATACAAAAATGTACAATCTCATGTTAAGTAGCTCTAAGGATACTAGAAAAAAAATTCAATGGGCTAAAAGCAGAGCATGGGGAAGGAAGAGCCGCTATTTTGGGGCAGGCGAGGGCGAATACTCTGTCTGAGGTGAAATTTGAGGACAGACATAATAAATGAAGTGGTTTCTGGCCAAACAGACTTCACTCCTCATGGGAGAGAGTTCCGATTGGAATGCCACACAAATGACATATGCTTGGGCAGTTTGGTGCTGACACTGTGTCACAGGTGTGAGCAACGCAGATCTGCACAGAGCTTTAGGTCTCTGCAGGAGGGCCAGTTGTCTGAGGGGCTTATGAAAAGGGTTACTGAAATGAAATGCACAATAAGTGGGCCAAGTTGCAAAAATTAACGGACACATATATCCCAAATACTTTTTAGAAGCACTGTGAAAAGAACCCAAAAGAGGCCAATCACCACGCCCCCACTTTCCCCAAAACACCATTTTTCATGTAGCCACATACTGGATGTCCCTGAAAAGTGCCCAGGGCAGGACAGCACATTGGTTATAAAATGGGCTTGGGGTGTCTGTGTGACTTTGGGTGGAATCTGGGATCTACCACTTACTAGTTGTATTTCTCTTAACTTTGAAAGCTTCAGTGTTCTCATCTGTAAAGGAGGGAAAATGCCTGATTTTCCCGCATAGGGTTCTGAGGACACGATAAGACACTGCATTCGATATACACAGTGGCAGGGCCAGGGACATAGTAAAAAGGCAAAAATGTTGAACAAAAATGTTCAACATGGAATTAGACATCTACAATATTGTTAATAAACACACTATTTCAAAATATGGCTTTATAATACAATTCAACTGGCTTCTATTTAGCTTACAGAGGAGCTTCTTATTGTAGTAATCTTGATATTTATTTGGGGTGATTCATTTGCTGTAACAAGATACATGGCTGTCCCCGATCCAATCTGTTAAAGTGTAAATGGAATACCAAGATCCACAAATCCTAAATAGTAGTGGTGGGAAACCGAGAGATGGAGACGTAGCTATGTTTTGCAACCCAGGGCAAGGTTTTCCGGCCTGCATACCATGAAAAGGTATTGAGGACACATCAAATTTAGTTAACAAAGCACTTTCCCAGAAGCAGAGAGGAGCAGCTTCCTCTCTTCTGGATCCTTAGCAGCTGCCTTGGTTCAAATCACAAAGGTGCTCTATGAATGAGGAATGACAAGTGTGCTCTTCTGGAGAAGCTACAAATGACAAAGAAAATGAATGACCCAGGGAAGAGAGCCCCGAGTACAAAGGGATACACTGCCATTCCTGGAACACTCAATCACAGATGCCACTAACAGGATGTGAGCATCCTGCAGTCTCCGAGGGACTGCAGGCGTCTGGTTCAAAGCCTGATGAAGAAAAGGTCTCAGGCGCAACAGAGGACAATTTGTCATTCTGACATCTAGAAGGAGAAGGGGTCAGCTGGACCATAAAAGGCTGATGTTGTTGCCAACTCTATTCATGTTCAAACTGTTAACATGTTTGCAGTCAAAGTGCCCTTCTTTATGGGATGGGGGGAATGGATTGCAGTATTTTGGGGGTTGGACAAATGGAGGTGCAACAAGTCCCTCTGTTTACAATAGCTGAAATAATGACCACCCTAGCCTCCCAGGATTCAGAAAGTTATGATGACTTAGGGAGGGGCTCACTGTGCTAGGAGCTGTGTAAATACCTACGCTGCTTCATTGCTCATTCTCTTCATGAAAATCTGTGAGGTTGGTGGTTTTACCTCCACTATACAGACGAAGAAACCAACACTCTAAGAAGGATGCTTAGCCACTGAGCAGTCTGAAGCTAGAGACTAAAGCTTGAAACAGCTATCGAATTTCCTCTCCAGTCATGTGCAGTTAGGATATTCAGGCAAAATAAGAGAACCTAAGAGCAAGATAAAGAACATCGCTTAACATTTGCTGCAGTGAAATTGAGAGAGACTAAATAAGATGTAGAAACAAATAAACGTTAAATATATACAGTGAGTCAGTAAAGGTTTTGATATCAGTAGCAGTAACTAGGGAAAAGTAAAGCATAGAACCTGAATCGAGGATACCATGTCATGGGTTAGACCTTCCCTCTCCGGTCCTATCCTGGACCACCACATGGGTCAGTGTGTCCATTCACAGCAGAATCCTAAAGAACCACCCCATCGTGATGTCATAAAAACTACCACACAATCAAGGCAAATAGTGATGATGGGACCAGAAAGGTCAAGTCTAAGGAGTAAATCTCATTGCAGCAATTTTGAGGTCCCTCTGCCCACATGTGTCCATTTGGGACTTAGGCAAGCCTTCCTTCCTCTTCGATATTTCGCCTATTGGATTGTAAGTTTCTCTTAAGGGAGAAGAGCATTATGGAACTTACCACCCTCCCCCCGCCCCCACCAGTAGTCACTCCGCAGGGATAAACTGGACTAGATGGGCATATCTGCTTGGAAGCAATGGTGAGTTTGCCTTAAGATGCCTTCAGACTTGAGAGGTACTAGAAGACAACCCTCCTTCCAGAGAGTTTTCATCAGGATTTCCATGATACAGAACTGACTGGCACCACTCGTTACTAGTGGACATTGACCTGAGTCAATTAGTTCTGGGAAACAAGGTCTTCATATTTGAAAGCTGAAGGAACATCCCTAGATGATAACATTTCCATAATGAAAGTAATGGTCACATCACAGAGGATCACTTTCCCATTAAGAAAGCCACAAAACCTGAAACCTTGCTCATCTCTGTATTTTCTCCTTTTACATTTCACCCTTTTTAAAAGATTGTATTTTATTTACTCTTAGAGAGAGGGGAAGGGAGGGAGAAAGAGAAGGAGAGAAACATCAATGTGCTGTTGCCTCTCATGTGCCCCCAACTGGGGACCTGGCCAACAACCCAGGCATGTGCCCTGATTGGGAATCGAACTGGCAACCCTTTGGTTCACAGGCCAGCACTCAATCCACTGAGCCACACCAGCCAGGGCCATATTTCACTTTGTATTGTGGAGTTATGTTTACTGATGATCGATGGAGGTACTTAAAGATAGACCCGTGTGCATATCTTTTCATCCAATTATTGCAGAGAAATTAAAGAAATATGGGGACAGACGGGATCTGTATGGGGGTAGGCAGCTTTCATTCAAATCAATTTGCAAAATGTCACTAGAGAAGGTCTTAAAAAATAACTGAGAAATAAAACATAAAATCACATAATAACCAGGAATCAATCCACATGGATATGAGTAGAGAATTACAATGAATGAGGTTGTGTCCTTTCATTGCCTGGAAAAGTCAGGGGCAGCATCAGCAGAGTGACCCATACCTGCATGAATCAAAGAGACCTGACGGCAAGGTCTGGGCTAAATGCTAAAAGGTGGCAGATACAGCATCTTAACTCTGCTTTGGCAAGACAAATCCCAAGACAGCTTACAAAGCCATGACCAGGAAAAGAGCAAAGTAAAAAGGTGTTTGACATTTAGAGTCAGCAGCACAGGGCTGGGAAGCCCCCAAATCAGACCTTTCTTGAACACACATGGGTCAGGTAGTATGCAAAGTACTTTTTATTTGCTTCCTCATAATCTTTGTAATAAGTCAATAAGCTATGTACTATTAAATGTCCCCATTTTATAAATAAGAGCATTAAGACAGAAAAATTAAGTAATGTGTCTAAGGTTACCCAGCTAGTAAATAGTTCAGCACCCAATGAAACCGATGCAGGCTAGTCCTGCAACCTGAACTCTTACTAATCATTTTGCTCTCTTCATGGAGAGCAGGCATGTTAAGGAGCGGATCACACAGGACTTCTGTGCTTTTCATTCAGGCAACAAAGTTTGTGAGAAAATATTAGAACAGTCCCTTTTGTACAGGGCTGGCTTATGCACCATAAAGAGTCTACATGGAATTCTGGGTTTCCTTATGTACTTTTGCTTTTCACTCTAATTAGCTGTCTTTGGAAACCAAAGCATAGAAGCTAAGCCTTGAAGACAGTATGGGGACACAGGGACAAAGGCTCGGGGCTGAGAGTCAGAGCAGGTTCCAAGTCTCTTCTCTGCCAGTAACTCACCAGGTGAAGGTGGACCATTCATTTGTTCTCAATAAAACTGAAGCTTAATTGTGTGTGAGGCCATATTAAACGCTGGAATGTCATGACCTGGACAGGCTTTTTTGATGAAATGGTAACGTTTCCAAACACTTGTGCTGAGTAATCAGCTAATAGGACTTCCCATTTCCACATATTACTTGTGCATATAAATTTGTGAATTCCCCTCTGTATGTCAAAGTGAAAGATAAATAAATCATGGCAGGCATGCAAAGGGCACATACTATTTTCTTATCATAGGACTCTCCGCTGCTGTAGGTGGTGGCCAGGGTGGAAGAACACTCTTCCAGGTACCAAGGCTTCTTTCCACTCTCAGCCGTGCTGCTGATGGAGATGGTGTAGATGCTGTTAGTGTAGCCATCACAGGAGCAGTGGTCTTTGCTCCTTCCGCCATTTCCCGATGCCCAGACGAAAACAGAGCCCAGGCCTCTCCGCCCCTGTTCACAGACAGAAAAAGTGACAAAGTTAAATGATGGAAGACAAGGATCACAGAATCTAGGTGAAGAGAAGATCAAAATCAACAAGGCAGAATCGAGTATTTGCAGGAGGGGTGTGATGCTATTTTAATAGCATGCTGGATTTAAGCTGGTTTTTGAGGTAACAGGAGTTGCTTTTAGAAACTAAAATAGTCCAAGCAATATACTGCATGGTGACTATGGTTAACAATACTGTATTATTTATTTGAAAGTTGCTGAAAGGGTAGATCTTAAAAGTTCTTATCTCAAGAAAAAGGTTGGTACCTATGCGAGGTGACAGAAGTTCACGAGACTCACCAACAAGACCATTTCACAACATGTACAAATACTGAGCTGTTAATGTTGTGCATTTGAAACTAATATTGTATGTCAATTTTATCTCAGTAAAAAAGAAACTAAAATAATTCTTTTCCACATGACACAGTCATGGAAGTAACAAGAGTGCCAATGATGACAATATTAAGGACTAGCATTTATTAGGGACCCGTCATGGACCAAGCACAATTCTAAATGTTTCCCATGAATCTGAATGAATTCCTCTAATAACCCGCGGAGAATGGCACAG
The DNA here is from genome assembly GCA_004027735.1 of Carollia perspicillata. Classification (NCBI taxonomy): domain Eukaryota; kingdom Metazoa; phylum Chordata; class Mammalia; order Chiroptera; family Phyllostomidae; genus Carollia; species Carollia perspicillata. Next base: position 33,836 of record PVKM010004319.1, read on the forward strand.
TTTGTATCATATGGATGAATAATTGAGTCACAGAAGTCCAGTAATGTTCCTAAGGTCATATAGCCAGTAAGAGGAAGGACAAAATTTGAACTTACACAGCCAGACCCCAGTGTTGTGCTATTATTAATCATAAATCACAACGGTCATCTAATACTGCTTTAAATATTTACATCCACCACGGAGGGGGTGCTATTGTGCACCCTCATTTGACACACGAGGAACATGAGGTGAAGAGAGGTTGTGTATGTATCCCGAGATCATATCATCAGCGAGTGGCAGAATTAGGAACTATAACTTTTTTCTGGAGCTGTGCCTCCACTGTGCATGGTGTGGGCACTAATTATGAAGGGATGTTAATAGATGCTACCAGAAATGAAAGGAATTCAAGATCAAATACGTTTGGAAAGTCTGAGTTTAGCAAAAATAAACAGGTTCCCTTACTGCAGAACTTCCGAGAGTCTTTCATAAGCGGTCAGTCACTAGAAAACTCTAAGAGGGAGCCACAGTCTGAAGTAATTTCCAAACACATTTGACAGTAGAAACCTTCTGGAATCACATTCTTTGGGCCAAACCTTGGCATGAACTAAAAGATTTTCCTATGGTCATAATATAATCAAGAAGAAGCAGAGTAGAACATAGTGACTACCATTTATAAGACGAGGTCTTTGGGGGAGAAAATAGAGAAATAAGCTTAAGTGAAGAGTATTTTCTGGAACAGTTATAGCTGAACCCATGAAAAATTTTACTATTTTAAAACTAGATGGTACCCCAGAGGACACCTGGACCAAATCCATCACTGTGTAATTAGGAAGTGAGAACCAAAGTCACACAGGGGTGGCAGGGACCCTTTCCTCCTTCCAGGGCCTAACTTTCTGGCCTTAGGAGTAGGGAAAAGTATTTGGGATGTTGTCATGGAGCCAAGAGAGACGACAAAGAATCTGGAGTATCTGTGATATACTGTCTCTGACTTTGAATCCTTAAGGAACAGAATATTTATGACATGATTTGACTGACATGAGCACAGATTCCCTTTTGTCCTTCAACATGGAAAAAATGCAGCATGATTACACCAAAATAGGAAAAATTCATGAAGAGAGAGGAAAAGAAACTTCTGGATGCTCTTGCCAGAGACAGCTGGGCCTGGTTTACTTTCTGTCATTTGCCCGTCAAAATATTCATGAAATATAGAAATAGATGCAAAAATCACCCAGCCATCATAAACCAAGGATTAGACTCAATACTTTGGCAATCCCTAGATGTAACTGGCCACCCAAGATGCTGTGGGTAGCCAGACTGAAAAACTGTAGTGACTGACTACATCTAGCCTTCAGAAACGAAACATCATAGCCAGAGAAGGAAGAAGGCTCCAGTTCATCACCCACATGTAACCTACTACACCCGAGTGGCTGTACTGTAGGCAAAAAGCCATCTGGCTCACACAGCACCATGACAGATAACAGATGAAGAGCCACAAAACAGTGAGAAAGCACACCTAGCACAACCACATTTGTGTATATCTATGTAAAATTATGACTGTGCCTGTCGATAAATTCAGAAAAGATCTTTAAAAACTAATTCAATTTTTAAAGAATATTTAATGAGAAAATATCCAGGCAGTACTTTTATGTCCATGACACAGCGACAAATGTAGGGTACAAAATGATAGAGTACGGTCTCAGTGTAGAAAAAACGTGTGTGTATATAAAGAAGTAATGTGCATAAAGTCTTATGCATGCTGCTACCATGAACTGACAATGTAATGAAACTACACTACTTGGTAAGATTAGGAAAGTTTTTTATTTTCTTTACATACCATCGGCCGGTAACCATGTATTATTTCTATAAACAAAAACAAACACTCTCATTCCTCTATCAAGAGGGAAAACATCGGACCCATTCTTAAGAAATAATGTTCCTTTAGGATCAAGAGGGGTTTTACACACAGAAGGTCCATTGTACACTAAAACCAACAGAGGCTAACGTTTATAGAAACTCACTATGCTCCGAGCACTGTCCAAACATCATTCTGCACAATTCGAGTCAACACCATCCTCATTTTACAAGTGAGCAAACAGGTTCAGAAATGCTCACTAATGCCAGAGCCAGAGGTTGAAATCCAACTGGAACCAAAGCCTGAGCCCTTAGCCCTTACAGCAGTGTTCTCTTGGGCAACAAGAGGGCTTATCCTTGCTCTACTGATTTTAGCTGAAACTCCAATGTCTTGTTCCCTGAAGCTTGGCATTAGGATCTAAGAACAGATCAGCCTCTAAGTTCTCTTCAGATTTGTAGAATCAGAACTCATGTCCTGTCCTGAGTGTCCTCAAGGTAAAGGACATAGGTCCCAACCCCAAAGCCCCCTTACTCCAGAAATCCCAATCTAACAAAGCTTCCCTCAGAAGCATGGCCCTAAGCCATTCTATTGTGGCAGCATCTGCAGGCAATGATACTCTGGAGGACAGCGATATTGCTCAGGGGCCATCTGGAGATCCACTGGATTGAGATAACAGTTGGTTAACAGGAGAGTAAGTTGCTGCTGCCCTGGAAACACCACTTCCATACAGAGGTGACATCCTTGCATCAAACAGGTAATGTGATACAAGGGCACGGTGAAGGGAAACTGGAAAGGATAGTGTTGAGTCAATAACCAACACATCCCTACACTGGGGACAGGCGAGTCCCTAGAGCTGAGACAGGGGGAATAATAGTTGAGAATTGCTCAGCGGACACACCAACCCATATCAGCCCTCTAGGCACGGGGCCAGGGGAATACACACTGAGACCCAGTCTGCTCCTCTCTCTTTCCCATTTCTTACCAGTGTATCCACCTCACTGGCCAAATCCTAGCAGGAGCTAGAGGACCTTGGAGTCCACAGCTAGAGGATACAAGAGATTAGTATCCCTCAGCGCAGAGCACATGGAGAGAAGGGGGAAAGGAATATGGAGGGTCAAATGGGAACATCAGGCATCAGCCTTAAGATATGTAATGGACTGAATTGTGTCCCCTACCTCCAAATTCCTGTGTTGAAGTTCTCACCCCTCAATGTGACTGTATTTGAAGATAGGCCCTTCAAGGAGATAACAAAAGTTAAACGAGGTCATAGGAGTGGGGCCCTAATCTAGGTCTGGGACTGGTGTCCTTACAAGAAAAGGAAGAGATGCCAGAAGAGCACCCACAGAGGAAAGGCCATGTGAAGACACACCGAGAAGGTGGCCACCTGCAGGAGGAGGAGAGACGCGTCAGCAGAACTCCATCCCGCTGGCATGTTGGTCATGAACTTCTAAACTTTTAGCCTCCAGAACCAGGAGAAAATACGTTTCTGTTGTTTAAACCACCCAGTGTGTATTAATCTGTTATGGCAGCCCGAGATTACTAACACAAGGTGAAAGGAGATAAAGGATGACCTGCCCCTCAGGGGTGCACAGCAGATACTGATGCTGCCATCACTCTACCCACAAGGCAACCTGCCCTTTGTGCATGGGTGTATGGTTTATGATGAAAGACCCAGAAATAAACAGACTGAATTTGTGGGCTGAAAATGACATAAAGACAGCTGCTAAAGATCTATGAGGTTAATCTGAAACAATTAGCAATTCAAAGATTTATTTACTACAGATGCACAGGGAATTTTCATTAGTGAGCAATATTCAGAAAACTAAAACATATGTGGTAAAAAAAAATCTGGACATTTTTCCAAAATTCAGAGTGATTTAAGAATTCAACCTTAATGTGGGATGTAGGAAGAAGGGAAGTGGGGCAGCATATTGTAAAGAGAAAAGAATCTTGAGATATCTATTTTCCCAACATGTAGGAAATAACATTTTCTAGCTTGGCAAAGTATTGTGATTACAATTGGTTATTTAAATACGGCTTTCGATGAGGAAAAAAAATCTTCCAATTTAATTGAGTGCTAAGTTAAAAGTTAGTAAACTAACTTAAGGCGGAATATATTGTGAAATCCACACATGACCCACTCGACCAAACTCTAAATACTCTCTTTCATTGTGCATTTAATTGTGCATGTGTTTCTTCTTATGTATGCCCTACAAAAATCAACTTATAATACCCCACAGAGTTTTTATTAAAGGTGAAAGGAACTGGATTTTCTTGTGGTTCATGAGGCCAGAAAGGCTACTTTATGCTAGATTACCAGTTAAACCATATACCTCCAGAGCCAGATTTCAAGAGCTATATAGTTTAATGGAACTAAATTTCTTTCTTTAAAATGGTGTCGTAACTTTTCAGCCAATGCAGTTAGACGTTATTTTGGAATTTAATATTACTTTCTTCTCCCATATTGAATAAAAATTATTCTTAAAGGGCCATGAATAGGTGACTGGAGACATCTTGGGGACAGGAAAATTAATTATATGAGACAGAACTGGACCCAGAGAATAAAGTGGGCCATGTACCACCGAAACCCAAGGGAACTGAATGAGACAGATGTGAGATGGTTTTAAAGGAGTAAAAGAAAGAGACATGGCCTCTGAGGGTTAGGAATCTGGAGGTTAAGTATTGTTTTGGTCAGAACAATCCTCTACAAAGTGCTAACAGATCAGGCCACACTACTCTTACCTGGAAAATAAGCTTGCCTGCCTCTTATTTTTATGATCTATTCCACAAGCCAGAATGTCCGCTGCGAAGAGTCCACAGGTTTCCCCTGACTTAACTTCTGCTCTCAGAATATTAAATTATGGTATTCTCAGAATTATAAAGATAAACAGAGGAACCACTTTATGTACTTTAAAAGCAAACTGTCATAATTATGGTTTATGTGATGACTCGAGTGCAACCCACAGCTGGGTAATTCCACGTGTTTCTAAGCAAAAATTCTGGGACTCAGAAATGGTCAACAGTGGAAAGCAACAGCTTCCCCAAGATGATTTCATCAGGTAGCCAACACATAAGAGCGTGTCCTCCACTAACACCTGCCAATGGTCAGCCTTCCACTGGCCTGGAGCCTTCCCCCTTGCCGTTCTCAATGTTTCCATTCCTGCCTTAGCACATCTGCTGCCAAAGCTGCCCATGTAGCACAAAATCCGACTTGGAGGGGTTGTCTGAACATCTACACACTGACTTACAAAAACCGGGCTACGGGAGTCTTCACCATTCTCATTCTCTGTGACTTAGCCTGCCAAAGGATGGCTGACGAGAGAAAAAGATTGAAAATACAAATGCATCTTTTTCTAAAGGACTTAAGGTGAAAGAAGCAAGGAAATGTTTTGTGAAACACAATATTGGGTTGGCTAAAAAGTCCATGTTGTTTTTCCATAAAATAAAAGTCACATTTTTCATTTTCACCAATAGCTTTATTGATTTGGATATTTTGAGTACGCCAACTATCTCCTGCTGTTGGCTCCTAGTGGGTGGAGGCCAAGGGTGCTGTTGGACATCTTCCAGTGCACAAGACAGCCCCATAGCAAAGGATTATTTGCCCAAAATGTCAGTAGTACCAAGAAACTCTGCAAACCACTTTGATGCATTCGATCAGTCACAGCACCTTCTCTGCACACTGCACAAACCTTTTTTTTTTTGCGTTTCAGTTGCATTTTTACCTTTCTTGAAATAATAAAGTATAATACACTGAACATGTTGAATATTTTCTTCCATCTTCAATATTAAAATGGCTGCACAAAAATTCACCAATTTTGATAAGTTTTTTAGAAATGCAGCCTGATATGACAGCTGGCACAACACAATCTAACAAAATTGTTTTGAATAAAGTTAAAGACAAGTAAGCACTACTAAAGGGATTATAGGAAAAAAAATACTAAATGAACTTTCTGGCCAACCCATCATTTCTCCCCACTTTTGTCTTCTACCTTTTCTCTAACAATTGCACTCACTCTCCACCTCAGGCTCACCCACCTTTTCCGGCCCGTGCCAGGTTTCCTGTAACCCAATCTGCTGTATACACAATAGGCCTCTAAGGCATGTATATTAAGCAATTTTTTATGTTCTGTTGACTTTTTAGTAATACACTGAAAATACTAGTTGCAGTTATCAGCGATCATGCTAATTTTACCGTGCACAACTGACAATCCACTTTATGTGCTTCCTAAGCACACCAAACGCAGTGGCTTCCGTTTTAAAGGAACAGAGAGCCTGATAGTAATTACAGCTGCTGGGGATGAACATTGCAAGCATTTCTGGTAAAATGACAAAGTGTTACATGTCACTTATAACCTTCATGTAGGGTTTTTTCACCGTGTCATTCATGTTCTAGTACATGAACAAGCAGCATGATGCACTGAATTCAAGGAACCTACAGGTGACTTTAGCTTGGTTTCCTACAAGGACCTGTCGAGTAATGGGACCAAAGACTAATGAAAAGAATGATTAATCAACGCTGCAGATGCAAAACTTCCCCAGACCCACGTTCCTGGTAAAAGGCTACTTTTATGTTTGTTGTATGGCTAGCAAGAAAAACAAACAAGCAAGCAAACAAACAAACAGAGTCGCTTATCCACCGCATCTGCCAGGACATAAATTCAGGAGCACAGCCACTGGGCAGAGGCTCGGGAGAATCACTCCTGTCGTCAGAGCTGCAGAAGGGGCGGCGCGGGGCCCACCACATAACACAGCTTCTTACACTCTGTCACCACAGGGCACAAAGGTGTGACACGTGGCTCCTCACAGCAGCGTTGTAACAGTGGAGATTTCTTCCTCTGTGTCTATTTTAAAAATACAGCTGAAAGAGGAAAAATCACTCCTTCATGGAGAAAGTGTAGTAGAATATCTAGTGGGAAATAAAAACCAGGTGTGTTTACTAATGGAAGTAAACATACTTTCAAGCAAAGAATTTTATTTCTATGAACCTTTAGATAGTCTGGACATGTAGGAACTTCACATAATAAACATTTGGAGCTGAATAAAGTGCTGTAGACATTATTTAAAACTGGACGCATAAGAGGTTTGTGCAGTGGAATTTTAAATTTCTACATGAGGAAACTAAGGAAAGGAAGCTGCGAGAACCAGTTAGTGGCAGGGCTGAGACGAGGTGGATCCCTCTCGCCTCAACCAATGCCGATCCCCACTGACCAGCACTGACACTGGGTGTTCCTAAAAATGCTTCGCACCATGGGCTAGGGAAACACTGCTTAATTAACAACAGTGGATTAGAGGAAAAATTCCCCTGAACCTCCTCCTGCCCTCTTTTGCAAAGTCAACAATCCCAAAGTAACTGTCTGCTTTGTATTTTCCATCTACAGCCAGTTCATATTGTTCAAGTCCCCACTTTTTTTTTAAAAGATTTTATTTATTTATCTTTAGAGGAGAAGGGAAGGAGAGAAATATCAATGTATGGTTGCTTCTTGTGCATCCCCTGCTGGGAACTGGCCTGCAACCCAGGCATGTGCCCTGACTGGGAATCGAACTGTGGTTGTTTGGTTCGCAGGCCCAAGCTCAATCCATTGAGCTACACCAGCCAGGGAAAGTCCCCACTTTTTCTCAAACCTTGTCTTCCTCATCTGACTCACTGAAGCCTCAGTAAGACTCCAGTGATTTACTTCCGGCCACTCGCACGGCCCTCTCAGCTTTGGGCCCTGTTCTAACAGTCTCCTGTGGTGTGGGACTGCTAACATGGGCAGGGGGAGGGACATGCAGATTAGGTGTCTCAATTCCTCATTCCAAGAAGCTAAAAAAGTACACATGAGTCTCATGTACTCTCTGAAATAAGCATACCCATAATTAACAGTACCAACACAGCTATTGTAGGTACTGCCACCACCCTAAGTATCCTATTTTGGGGAGAAAAAAAAAAGACATACCTGCCAAAAATTTCTACATCTTGGACCATCCCAGAGGAATGGAAAAGTCATCTCAGATTTTCTGGAGAGTCAGGTTTATGAAATTGAGGAGGACATGTCCAATAACAACATTGATTACTTCATTTGAAACCACTCAGAAAGATACCATCACTTGGAAATTTATATTGAAGAGAATTTGAAAAATTCCTTTCATAGAGAATAAAAACATTATCAAAAAGGGTATGAAAAGAATTTGTTATAAATGTTTGGAAAGGCACTTAGAGAGGAGGATAGAGGGAAACATAGTTCTAGGTGACACAATGCCTCATCTGGACTGGGTCCAATGGCCAGCTCAACTCTAGAAGGGCAGGAAGCAAGCTGCCCCTCTCCAAAGCCCACCATGGGGCTTGATTGTCACTGGCCTTCACTCAGTGAAGCAATGACCTGACCTTCTGTGGAGTCGCTCACAGTATTTAACAAACCAGCCCTCTACATTTTCTTTCCATAAACACAATCCTGATGTAAAACAAATTATGTTTTTGAGAAACATACAATTAATATGCATCTTATATTATTTACAAGATTCTGTGGTCCTTAATGATGCACCTTCTCCTTCCTCTGAGAAGGAGACCAGGAGTTGGGCTGTGCACTTGACATGGGAGATCTCAGTCAGTCTTCACGACAGCTTCACAAAGTATTATCATAGCCTTTTCTCAGGGAAATGGAAGCTCTGACAACTTAGTTACTTGTTCCAGGTCAAAACTGTAGAGAGAAACCAGAGATTTCAGTCCAGGTCTCTGTGACTTTAAGGCCAGTACTTTCTACATCATCACAGGCTGCATCCAGGGAAGAAGAGAAAGAGGCGCTATAGTAGTGAAGCTGCAAATATGCCAAACCAGTTACCTAGGTGGTAAGTCCTCTAAAAGTTCAGAGAAGACAGGGGTCCCTATTGCAGTGTCCACTTTCACACAACCATTGCCTGAAAGCTGAGTGAGCACAGCCAGGCCCATCTGAGGCGCTTGTGACACGGCAGCAAAGAGCGCAGGCGTGGAAGCAAACACACCCAAGTTGGAACCGCAGCCATGCTTCCTAATGGTCAGGTTGCCTACTTTGGCAAGAGTTAGTTTCCAAATATATAAACTGGGTTAGGTCCGATCAGAATTACTCCGATACCCAACTTAAATGGCAATCAGAATTAAAAATCAGAATAATGTTTACAGTCTTGAATATTAACTTTTATTGTTTTCATCTTAAAGATGAAGACTCCAGGCTCAAGTTAAGTGGGAGAAAAATCTTCTGTAGAAGCCATTTATACTTTAAAATCATTTGACATTATCAATTCGTTCAATTTATCCCTGTTTATTACACAGTGGCCTTTCTTTTCCAGCTACTGCCATGTTTCGTTGCACAAAATTCACCAGCCTGTCCTCCCCGTGGGCTTTCTCATATCTGTGTTTAGAATCACAGAAACCCAGGACTGGAATGGACCTTAACTTGGCCTAATCCAGCTCCTGTAGGATTCTGTGTCATCCCTGTAACAGGGGCATCCAGCCCCTACTAGAGCATCCCCTGTGGTAAGGATGTCACTTACTCCCCAGGTGGCCCAGTCGTCACTAGAAGAAAACAAACTAAAAGAAAAGAGAACTGCTACTGGTACCTAGTTAATCCACGAGGAGAACACAGGGATTTAGAATGGAATTTGCAGAGGCTAGCATAAACTATTACGAGCTAAGAATGACTCTCCAAATGAAAACTGAAAACACGGTGACAAGAAATCTTTAACATTTGCACCTATACAAAGCTAGAGGAGATCTGTGCTCCTTCCCGTGAGAACACATCACAAGCACAGAGTAATCTAATTCTGACACTTGGATATCAGACAACTTTGTGAAGATTACGGAATGTGAAACTGCATATGTACTTATCAAAGGCGTACATTTCTTTGTTTCCAAAATAGATAATCTTACAGTGGGTCCCCTTGGCTAGTCACTTCACAGCTTTGTGGGAACTCTTAAGAAACAGAGTCCCACCAGCACATAGTTAGATCCTAAGGGAGGATTTTTAAAACAAACTTCAGTTAAAATCAATTTTCATTAAGTGGAACCAACACAAAATAAACTCCCTTGTTTATTTTTGCCTACCCACATATCATTCCAAAGTTTTACAATATGTGCCAACTAATTTAACAGCAATCTGTCATTTATTAAAATGTAAACTGGTACCAATTCTGCTACAGCTGGGTATATATCAGATAAAAACATAACCCTCCCAAATGAAATTACTTAATTTTATTATGATTATTATTACTGCTTTATTATATAAGCTGATTATATACCCCCTCCCCCTCCTGGTGAACACATGCCTTTAATTTAAAGGTGGAGAAATCTGTATGTGTCTGTGTGTGTTAGCATGCTCGTGCGCACGTGTGTGTATCTGAGACAATCTGGGATTGTAAAGCAACCTAGTGCTTTCAGCAAATATTCTAAATATCTAATCAGCTGTAAAATCTGGTGAATCAAAAGGAAACTGATGATGGGAAGGGCATATACTACTCAGCCCTGATAAGAGACTCAACAGCTAGGGACGTGCCAGCCAACGTTCATCAAATGACCTGCTTCCGTCTGGCCCCTGAATAGAAGGATAGAGTGAAAGTGCGGGATAAAAGGACACAGTTCCAACACAGAGATTAGGGGCCAGTGACTGTGACTTTACCTACTTTTATTTACTACCCTTGACATTGGTTCTGTATTGAATGCTTTAATCCCGAAGTCTAAAAAGCTCAAAGAAAAACAGCCTGGAATTGAAAGTTTACTTGTAGATAAGATGACAAAGGAAACTCTGAGGGCTGTGATCCTACAGTATCTACAAGCTACCTGATTTCTCCAGATAAAAGATTAAGACAAATGTCAAACCAGTGCACAGTATGTGGTGGGTACTTAAGAATTACCTTCTGAGTACAATAATAAGGGAAGTACTGGGAACCTTAACATAGCATTTTTTTTGATTATGGGAAAAGGAAAAGATTTGATTCCAAGTTTTTTGCTAATTTTCTATAGGATATAGTTAAACACACTTGTCGGGAAACTCAAATGTTGTCAATGCATTAGATGCGTGCTGATGAATATCAAATGCGCCAAGTATTATCAAAGTTTAATAACGAAACGGGACAAGAAAGATGATTGCAAGGCGACTACACTGCACACAATAAGTTTTGTTACTGTGTGGTGTTTAATGTATTTTTCAGACTATAAGACACACTCCCCCCAAATTTGGGAAGGAAAGGGGGTGCATCTTATAGCCTGAATGTAGCTTGCCAGGCTTGCTGTGGGGTGTAGCTTGCTATGTTATTTATGTTATTAAATATTTTACCACATTTTTTGCTTCAAAAAATTTTTCCCTCTTTTCCTCCCCTAAAGCCTAGTGTGTCTTATGATCCGGTGCATCTTAAAGTCCGAAAAATTTGGTAGTCTGTCCTCCTTATTGCTTATCAGACTCTATTCACAGAAGGGACTTTGGGAGTTTCCTTGCACTTTACTTAGGACATTTATTCTTTATTATATGGTGAGCTCCCCAAAGACAAGTGCTGTGTTATTCATCTTTCACTGTCACCTAGCAAAGTGCTTGGAATATTATAACCACCCAGGGAATGTCTCCTGAATGCAATCAAGAATACGTGAATCTGTCGAAGAAAACTGTAGGCAAATAGCCTCTTATTCTGACTCCAAACCTTGGGTCACCTCTATCTGAAACACTGTCAGTTGACTCATTTTATAAAATTGCTTTCCTATTTAGAGCAGCCTGGGTAGATGAAGCCGAGAGACCCCTGAGGGAAGTATTTGCCAGTTCTACAAGGAGTCAGGCCGAAGGATCACCATAGTTAAGAGGAATCGTTTCAGTTTGAAGGAGAGCAACTTTGGAACTGTCCTCCCCTGAGATGACACGTAAGATTGCGATTCTGAGATCCCCGGTAACACTGTGAGAAATCTGTGTTAACTCCTAAGAAGCTTAGAATGTGCTTCCTTGGTCACCCAGATCCTCAGGTAGGTGATGAGCTTTAAAGAGGAGACAAACCACAAGATTTACCCATAAGAAAGACTTCCCTGGCTGCAGTGTTAATGCTAATCTGAAAGGTGAAGGTCAAGCTGGGAAGAGGGGAGTTTTGGAAGTACACTATCAGCCAAGTCTGTATGAGAGATGTTGGTGCCAACTGTGAGGACCAAGGGGCAGAATCCATAGACTTTTAGGAAGTGGCAGAGCAAAGAAAGACGTACTGGCTGACTGGGATGAGGAAAGAAGAAACTGCAAAGTTTTAGGAAGGGAGAATGGGTGAACGGTAGTAACATCGGCAAGAAAATAAGTAATGAAAGGTTGGTAAAAACAATTCAACCCCTACAATTATTTCCGGTTCTGACATTCTGACTCTAAAAGTCTAGTGGGTTTAGCTACATTTTCATAAAGTAGATCTAAAGAATTTAAAATGAAATTAACAGCAATTCCAAAAAAATCATGAAAATAAAAGCTGCTGTGTGCTCAAAAGTTTAGAATAGTGATTAAATAAAGGGAAACTGTACTGCAGGAGTTCTCAGAGCCTTTAATATATTTTTAAATTCCCAAAGGGAGCATGTAATGAGTGGTGTTTTTCAAGCAATTTGATGGCAAAATGCATGCCCCCCCACCTTTTTTTTTTTTTTTAGCATTTTATTGATTAGTGTGTTATGGATTAAACTTTAGAAAATACCATTTTGGATATTTTGTTCATTAATTTTGTCCATTCCTTCACAATACTCCCAAGGTCATATACTTGCCTTCCCAAAGGACCACTCAGTAATATGGACTTGATTTAATGCAGAAATTTTAAACAATCAAGACTTTTTACAGTATTTTGCATGATTAATCAATTTTTCGCTGTTACTACCCTTGCCTTTGTAGTGGTGATAATGAGTAAAGTTATAATAGAATAGAGACTTTACTGTGTTTCAGGAACTTTGCCTCGTATTTTACAGGCATTAAATGTATAATCCTCACAACAGTCTTAAAAAGTAATTACCAGCATTCAGCCCCATTTTATAGAGGAACATACTGATCCTCCGAGAGGCTAATGAACTGGAACAAGGTAAGACAGTATTAGAACCCACTGGAGAGCCTGAGTCCAGAGTCTGGGCACATTAATCACCAGGCTATATACCATATATATTAATAACTCATTTCCAAGTTATTAATCAAAAGCAATGCAAGTGTAATCCTTAAGTAAATTCATTCAGTATATGCAGAGAATTGGCATGGAAGTCAGTGACACATTCACTCATACATCTGTTCACTATCGCTCTGAACAGACACTGTGTTAGGAGCCTCGAATACCCAGAGAACAAAACCATCACAGTTAATTTTCTGGAGGAGAAAATTAATCAACAAGGTAAGTAAATCTAACAAACCAAAGGAGGGATAATAATTGCCAAGAAAGGGTTCTGAAGGGTTGGGAGTACATGTGTGAGAGCATAGATGGGAAGAAGCGGGCTGGCGTCCTTGTTAGTACTAATTACATCTGAGCGTTCGGACAAGAGTGCCGGGTTTTCCAGAAGGAGGTCACTGTGACCTGGACAAGAACAGCTTCCGGGGAGTAACAGGTCAGAGCCCTGCTGTAGTGGCATCAAGAGAGAGGGGAAAAGGAGAGCTTGTAGAGGGCGACTAGGAACAGTGTTTTCAAGGAATTTTGTTCTAATGGGAAAAAGAAATGAGGCCATAATTGGAAGGATAGAAGGAGACCAAAGAGGGATTCTCCTACCTCTCTTAGGAGTTTAACAATATGAATGTATGTGAACAGCAATAGCACAGATGAGAGGGAAATGCTGATGACGAAGGAAAACGAGTGAATCGGGCAGCACCTTTGATGAACTGAGAAAGGCTGGCGTCAGTGAAGAAATGGAGCGGGTGGACACAGGTAGAACATGAGCAATTAATTCACCATAGGAACAGGAAGAAAGCTGGGGTATATGGTCACAGACGAAGGAAGGAGGCCAGATGCGACAAATAAAGTAGAAATGCCAGCATGTGAAAAAAATTAGATTTCTTAGAGGCCCACATTCTGACTTCTTTAGCTATGCTGAATATTTTCTGCAAGATTGCAGAGAACAGTATCTATTTTATGAGATCATTGTGAAGATTAAAAGTGATCTATTTTAGGGATTCACAGAATCACTACAGTATAACAGACTGGTCAATGTCAAATGTTGTTGCTGTATTTTCGTCATAATCATTATTTAGTGTATGCAGCCCAAACTATATACCTCTACTTCTTGCATGTAATTTTTTTATAGCTCCTCAGCATCCCATGAAATGCAACCTTTGGAAGAAAGAGCAAGTTGTCAACTGTGACATGTGGTTTGTTCGACGTCGTTTCTTTTGCGCAATTTCGGTACATTAATTCTAAAGTGGCTATAAATTGAATCAATTCTGATTTTGTTAAAGTCTCTGAAAACAGGGTTATATTCTACTGAGCCAAATGCTTATCTTATAGTAAACAAATAGAAAGCATTTTGAAATCCAGTATTCGCTATGTTTTTTGATTAGCAAGCAGAAAGAATGGATACAATCAATACCTGGACTCCCTGAGCAAAATTTATTTGTTTCCCTTGTGAAAATCTCTCGATGCTTATGCTTCTCTCTCTTGCCACCCATCTCTCTAGTTGCCTTGATATTGCTGCCACCCAGGTCAACTCATTATCAAGTCTTTGCTGGACCATTTCAGCCTCCCGCTCTTGCCTCCTCATCCCTCAACCACATACAGTGCATTCTCTACACAGAATGATCTTTTAAAATTGAGTACATCCCATTAGGCCACAACTGTGCTAAAAACCTCCCATGGTTTTCTGTAACCGAATAAAATGCAAACACCCTGCATGCTTTAACGAGCCCTTCTGAGCTGGCCCCTTCCTTCCTCTCCAACCCATCTCCTACCACCAGCTGTCTGTCCACGTTGCCCCCAAAGCCCAAATCAGCATTCTGTTCTGTGAGTTCACCCACACCATGCTCCATCACGGAGCTCTGCTCTTGCTGTTCCTTCTGCACAGAACATTCCTTCCACATTTCTTCACATGATTGGCCTCTTTATCATTGATGTCTCCGTTCATGTATCACCTCCTCCAAGAAGACTCTCCACCTTCCTAACCAAAGCCGTTCTGTCCTCTCTAACTCATTGGTCTTATTTCTTCCGTAACGCTCATCCTTAGCTCAAGTAATCTTGTTTCTCTGCTTTCTGTCATGTTGCTGGAATATTGGAACTTCTACGTATTGCATAGAAAAAACTTAGATGCCTTCTTTAATCTTTTACCTATAGTGTATGGAAAGTGAGAGTTCAATACATTTAATAAAAAAATAAATTCCAATTGTTACATTTTTGCAGATGATGTTGTCAAAACTGCAACAGCACAGAGCAACTCTGAACTGTCACACAGATTTTCCCCTGGCTACCTAAAAGAATTATTTTATTAGTCCTTTACTCCTTCATTACTTACATTACTCAACCAATAAATAATGTATTTCTCTACTGCACCCCGTAATCTAACTTTGTATAAACTATTTATCCAATTATTTCTTATATGTATGACAATGTATATTATATAAAGAACACAAATTTGAATAATCTCAAAAAACATACTGCCTCATCTGATGCCTGATAACAGAGGAATAAAAGGTTTCTTTTTCCTGGAAAAGACTCTTTAATATACAGCTTTAAAAATACTAAATTACATATTTATTGGTATTTAGAGAAACATCCCTTGGGAAATATAAGTAAAATTGAAGACTACAAACATGGATAACTGAAATGAATTTGTATATCAATAAGTTATCTCAATGACATTGAAGACAGGCTTTTAAGGACAAGTGAAATTGAAGGCAAGTATAGATATAGTGAGAAAAAAGTAAATGACATTACAGAACTCAGAAAGTTTATGCAGACTTCTACCATATTATTTTTAATCTACCACTACAAGTAACTCGATGGAATATTCTAGAACTCTACAGCATTGAAATAGTAGGAAGTGAAGAATGGGGGACTGGTGAGAAATACAGTTTTATGGAAGAGCATGATCTTTTCTATGGTGGAAAAATTATTTATAAATAAAAGTTATTTCTTGAGCACCTCTTATGTTCCAGGTATTGTGCATTATCATCTCATTTAACACTCATAGTATCCCTGTAAATAAATATTGCTATTGCCCTACTTCAGATGAGGACCTGGAAGCAGAGAGGTAATCTGATCTATATCAGATCAGAGAGCAATAAATAAAAGATGCTGGAGTCAACCCGAGCTTCAGTCCAAGTGAAGCCTACATGTACTAACCATGTGAAAACCCTATCCTGTTGATCTCATCACATTTAAATGGTCACTACTGCTCTTCCACAGTTGGATGCGCAACGCTAGGAGCCAGAGAACAATTTGTCTGCAAGAGTTTTTGTTGCTGTTCATTACTACCTTAACTCTAAAAGTAAGTGGTTTGTTCTAAAACTAAAACTCCTTTTCTATCCCCAGATTAAAACCTTGAAAGATTCTCAGTAGAATGTTGAATGAATTGTGGGATTTCCATACTCTGAAAATTTTAAAACATTCAAATAAGTGAGTTATAGCCTTACGAATTGTCCTGAAAGGACTGCCCATGATTCACTGTTAGGTGAAAACGGCAGTGTGCAGAGGCAAAAGATCCCCATGTGGAATATGAATGGGCTAGGACTGTGAAAAGATGTAGTATGAACCCTTAGCGCTGATTATCTAGTTGGGTGGGTAATCTATTTTTTAGGTTCATCTTCAGACTATGCTTGAATATAATAAGCATGGGCTGTTTTCATGATTAATCATGAGTCTGGGCACTGGCCGGGTAGTACAGTTGGTTGGAGCATTGTCCTGATATGCCAAAGTTGTGGGTTGGATGCCCAGTCAGGGCACATACAAGAAACAACCAATGAATGCATAAATAAGTGGAACAACAAATTGATGTTTCTCTCTCTCTCTTTTTGTCCCTCCCCACTTTTCTAAAATCAATAAATTAAAAAATTAAAAATAGTGAGTTTGGAGTAAATTTTCTCAAAATTTGTTGTTCCTAAATATAATCTTACTATATAACTTTGGGTAGCTTTCTCAGATGATCTTGTTTCCAATCTTAACCTTTTTTTCCTGCAACCAAGGTACCATATTTTTATGTTTTACACATTGAACTTCCAGTTAAGATTTCCATTGAATGAAAGATTCCTTACCTAGAAAAAATTTAAAAATCATTGGCCCATATCATCTGTTTCAATGGCAGCCATTGAACATGGGCATTTTCTCTCTAGATGTACATTCATGAGATTATGAGCATTAGTAATATAAGTATATATTATTCATGAGTAATTCCAGATTGCTCTTTATCATATCAAGGGCCATACACATACAATTTGAAAATCAAATACAAACTAAGCTTGATTTCTTTAGCTTGAATGACCATTCTACTGATAGCATCAAGAGGGAGAATACCAATCGGCAGTCCAGAGCTATGGTAATGAAATCACCAGATTACTTGGAGTACATTCATTTGGTGTTCAGACACCTTGAAAAGAAAACACTAGGCAATGATTTAAAACATTATCCTATTGCTCAAAAGGTCTCTAATGTAGCTGAAAATTGTCAGAGTTAGAAAGCATGTCTTCCCCAAATCCAAACTATCTCTTTGTTAAGAAGTACATTAATAACAAGTGCATAAGCTTTTCCCTCCAGTCCCTTCCAGAGTAACCAGGAGACAACTTAGCCCAGTCTGCTGATTAAAACCCTAACACCAATCCCACAAAGGTGTATCATTACTATCTGTATTCCAGCTGCAATACTCCATTTATCAACTGCATGCATTCCATGCCAAAATTTGGGCTGAATATATAACTGCCCTACAGTTAGCACAATTTGTGGTCAATTAAATTAAATTCAACAAGCAATTTACTGAGTAGTCACTGAAATTCAATGCACCTTATGTGTTTTGCAAAGCCCATGAAGGAGGGTAGAGCACAAACTCTGCTCTCTAGGAACTTACAATTTAGTGAGGGAGATGCATGCAAAACTAACTCTGATATAAAGTACAATACGGTAAAGACAATACGTACCGACAGTAGGAATACAAAACATGGGGGTGGTAAGGAGTAGCGACTGCTCATACTCAATCCTAGTTTGGGCAGTGAGAAGGCTTCTAAGAAGAGGTGACACTTTAGCTAAGACTTGATGGTACAACAGGATTTGGCTGTACAGTAGAACATGGGAGTGGGGCAGGGATGCACAGGGAAAGCAGTGTGTGCTGATGCCTACAGTATACAAAAGTATAAAGAGATGATGAAGGGAAAGGAGGTTAGGCCCAAGTCATGATCTAAATGGATGCTTTAAGTCCCCCAAAGTTCTATTCATGAGTAAGAAGGAGAAAGGAGGTGCTTCCGGTAGAGCTCTCCTCCTCCCATGAGTACATGCACACGGTGTCATCATTTTTAACTAAAGTAAAAGAAGGCAGGATTTTTTAACATCTGTAATTTGAAATAGATATTTCATTACATTAGATCATGTCCTCCACTTTTTTGGGAGGAGTAGTCATGAATTTCTTAATGAAATGAGGGAAATCAAGTGATCTCCAGGGTTGAGCTGCCTGGGGAGGGAACTGGGGGTCCAGCATAGAAATCTTATTGTCCTGGGACAGAGGTAGAACTAGGGAAGGGACAACAAAAGAGAGATGCCCTCATGGTCACTGCGGAATGATCTAGCTATCCACAGTAACCGGGGAGTTCCAATAGCTCCACTTTTTCTGAATCTCACAGTCCTGGGAATTGAATCCCCAAATGCAAGATTAATATATACATGAATATATTTCCTTTGAAAAAAACTAAGCATCTAAATATACCTCTGTGCTTATCAAGGGAAACTGTCTACCATTTTAACTCATTTGCAGAACAGATACAACATCCAATCTCAAAGCTTTCCCATCTCTTTCCATTACCCCGTCTCCTGGCTCCACCTTTGAGTTCCATCTATTCCTGTAGGCTGGAAGACTGGAGCCCCCAGTTTCCCAGATGGTTTCATGTGACAATCACCACCGATTGACACAGT
>PVKM010004320.1:0-52690 GCA_004027735.1 Carollia perspicillata
CTCAATCCACTGAGCTACACCAGCCAGGGCCAATAAGCATTTCTTGAACATTTACTCTACATTGACTTTATGATACTGCATGGGATTGAACAGTGTTTCAACATATACCCATTGTCCTTGAAAAGCTCGTAGGCCACAAAAACTCACCATTTATTACCATACAGTTTGGCGAGTGGTCTGTTAAAGGTGTCTGCAGCCAACTTAGAATGCAGGGAGGGAGGCCAAGCTCTACTCTGAGTAGGGAGGAAGAAAAGGTCAAAACTACTGCCCAGAAACACATTTTTCTTTGAATTTGAATAATAATTCTAGTAATTTAGGACATAAAAGCCCAAAATATTTCCTTACCATAAACATTGCATAGATTACGATTTCCCATTATTTGCACATGAATATAGACCTGTCCTTTAACTATGGCTGTCATCAGTGACAGTATGGAAACACAATGGGGTCACCATGTCTTCAGGCTCTTTCCGGAAATGCTCACCTCACCTTCCTTCTCTTGGCCAGGGGTTTTTCCAGCAATAAGTGATGACATGGTCTCAAATACCTAACAACATATGAAACTGAGGGGCCATTCCTGGAAATACTGCATTCGGGTAATGACGCCCAAGTATAATCAGAAGCTTGACCAGGCAAAGATTTCACTTGTTCTGCCCGGACCCGTGAAACTTATCTTTCAAAGCAGAGACAGTCTGTGGAGGGAACTAGGCCGGACTTCCACAGCGAAGAAACATTTCAGCTTGTTCACAGGGCACAGTTGATTTCTGCAGTGACTTCCTTCTACGAGTAGATGGGCATCAATAGAGGCTCACTCACGCTGAACTCTCAGTGATCGATTCCTAAGGAGCTTAGATGTAATTTGTTCTTATATAATGCAGGCTCATAAAATGCATCATTTTTCTCACCCAACGGAAGATTTATCATTAAGAGGTTTTATTCAAGGCTAGACTCCAAAAATCTTGAACGTTTTTTCCCCCTATTCTAGCAAAATCCTCCTGTTAAAGAACTGAAATGCTTCAAACCCCTAGTAATGGTACAGTAAATTACGTTTTCTCATTCGGAACATTGTAAAAGATTTCTCTACAGAGTGATTTATCATGCAACAATTAGAGGCCCAAGGGAATTAGATGACCATTTTAAATTTTATCAGCTTGTTTCAATAAACTGTTAATGTGACCCTAATGTTTGGGAAGCACTTTAATATAATCAGATTTTGGTTGTTCAATCTACTGACATTAATGGCTACCTCATTAATCATAGCATTCTCACTGAGGCCTCAGAGCCTGAGCTAAGTTTGGCGGACCAAGTCTTACTATAATAATAACAAGCGATTTTCGACGGGGAAATATTCTCACTTTAACCATAAAATGCATTTTGTTATTTCTGTGAAGTTGACAGGGGTAACTGGAAACTCTAAAAGCTTACAACACAACAATTAAAAAACCCTTTAGGCTTAAGTCCAAAATTGGTCAATTAAATCAAGACCTCCTATAATCATTACCTGGAATGATTTTCTATTATTTAAAAGTGTAGAGCCAGATAGCAAGACCTGGAGTAGGCCAGACAACAAATACATAACAAATGTCTATCTCCCAAGCCTGGGTAGCATCTGATGGTTCGCACAAACCCTGCAGAGCCTTTTAAAGCCCTGTGGTTAATTCCTCAGTGGTCTTTCAAGGGGGTTATGAAAAAGGTACTACGGTGTGATTTATAAGATTTCAGGAAATTATGTGTAAGTGTAGAGTCTGAGTTTAATATTTCTGGCTTTTTTTTTACATTGTGATAACAGACACTCTTTCAGTCTCTTAAGTGTCCATAGACCTGAAAGAAATGAGATTTTTGTAAAAACCACAATATCACTATAGTTTCCTGCTTGGGTTACTACTATAAAACGCCTTCGTATTATATGTCATGACTGGAAAAGAGGACTGGTACCATCTGTTTCTAAAGTTACAATTTTATTAATTTTACTTGTTAAACTTAATATAATATGATCTTATTGGAAACAGAGTTTGTAAAGCCCTATAGTTAGCTGGAAACAGAAAAATCAGATGTTTTTAAGTCAGGCTAACGTGCCTTGTGCTTCAAAAATATTTCATTTTGGGGTTCTAGGAAATCTCATTATTAAGTGTGTGGTTTGTATTCCTGGTTTTATATTATCTTTAAAGATTAAACTTTAGGAAATACAGCCCTAAAAATTGAATTAGAAAATTCCAAACAAACATATCGTCCCAAAGCAGGGTATTTTTTTGGAAATATCACATGACAGAATCACTATTCATAACTATTTTAGTTTCCAACTTTTTATTAACTTAAAATGCATTATTTTCAATAAAGACTCTGAAGTAGAGATGGTAGTGTATTGTATTAAAGGAGGATTCTGAGGCCTCGGAAAACCGTCTGGTACAACCCGCCTTCTCAAAGGGACGGCGAACCTCACCGCACAGAATGGTGCCAGTTCGCCCTTCAGTCACCAAATACCTGTTGAGCATTTTCTGTGTTGTAGGTGATGTGTCTTCTGGACTCTGGATTTCGAAATTAATTTGCTAAGTTGATGCATATTCCGTGCATAAGCATACTTTTAGGGTTGGAAAGAAGTGATGTGTGTTTTGCTTGCGTTCAGTAAGCATTTACTTTATCTCTTTATGTTTGTTAAATATATAAATATGTTACTACAATAACACATTTCTCAAAATGTGAGCTGCGCAGTTCTCCTTATAATCAAGTCCTTCATCGGAAGACTCCCTGTTCAGGACAGATGACTTGTGGAGAGAGATTACGCTGTGAAAGCAAAGATAAAGGAGTGATTTTTCAGCTTGATTAAAAGGCATAGGTGAATTTATTGTCTGCCCCGGTAGAATTTTTAACAGTTCTCCAAAAAACAAAGAATTTCCCCATTTGGAAAAGGTGGCAACTAGGAAATGCTGAGATCTGCTGAGGCAGCAGAGTTGGTTGACAAACCCCCGCTGCTGCCCCTAGAGATCTATATATAACCAGTGCTCATTCAAGGCTGCAGGTCCTTCAGGCTGCTCCCAGGTGTGGTGTTGTGCGGGTGCTGACCGGAAACAAGGCTCCCCTGCAGGGCACCTTTGGCTTAGGGACTCCATTGGCCTGGCCGAATCTTTCTCAGTACTGCACCACAGTCCGAGACCCTTTCTACCCAAGTCTCCTTCTTCGTCCCTTTCCTTTCCCAAGTGTCAGACTAGCCCTGTGGGTGACAGCCTTTCCCGTGGTAGTCCTGCTTCCTCCCCTTGACCCTCCACACGCGTTTCCCTCATCAAATCTCTTGTACATCAGATCTTTCCCTGGCTTCTACTTCTCAGAGAGCCCAAACACTGAACGTTTGTTCAGTCATGCTTGTAAACTCTTTCAACGTACTCGTATATCATAGGAGATTGGGCACTTAATTTATTTGAAAGGGCATTAGCTGCTATTGTAAAGTTACAGTTATAATTATTGCTCTCTCTAAAGGTGTAGAGTAAAAAAAAAGGCCTATCGCTCACGTTCCACAGTTGTCTCCCATATTTACTGACGTGAGACTTTTTTTCACTAGAAGTGACGTGTAACACTAATAGCTTGTGCCACATCACGAGCTTTGACTCTGTTGCTTGGTTTCAAGTTACCGATGGTAATATACACAGATGGCATGTTGCAAAACCATGGCCACTTGTGCAGCCTGTGGGGCAGATTATGCCTTACATTTATCATCTTGAAGAACGCTGTAGATACAAGAGGTTTTATTCTTAGTAAACACTGCCTGATAGTCTGCTGATGCTTTCTCGCATATCCAGTGATTTTCAAACCTTCCTTCCTTTAAGTATGGATTTTTTAGAACAAATATTTGTCTATTAAGCAAATAAAAATGTGAGTATCTAAAGGCCTAGAGACTCAACCATTCAACCTCTCTTCCCCAGAGACTCCTAGAATTCCCCCTTGCATTTTGAAAACCACCTTGAAGACTATTCCAAGCTTTGGGATCACAAACTAAATTTATACCCCCTTAGGTGTTAAGAAGGTATTTATGGACCTTGTTCCATATGGTGTCTTTTTTCCAACTGTGACAGAACTTTCTATGAATGACGTGAAAATTACATGTCTGAAACATTAATGGTGAAAAAATTAATCACAGGTGGCACCAATATTTTTCTTGGGAGACGATTGTCTTTGTTTAGAACAATGCTTTGGTAAGTCTTTTAGTGTTGCACCTGAGACCATTAAGTCATGCAGTTTGAAGACAAATTTTAAAATGATAACTAGACTCATCTGCTGACCATATGTATAGGAAATAGAGGGCTGGAAAAGAATGAAGCAAAAGAATTGGGGGAGAGAAGAAGCAATGGGAGTCAGGCAAGACAGGTCCTGAGTTTTATTCTCAAAAGCCAAATGTATACTATACTTCATTATGATATAATCTATATATAATAATTATGTATGGCTCCCACATTATAGAGCATCAGTTGTTGCTACAGTTGTTGAGATGCTTTATATATTTTATTGTGAATCCACATAACAATTTCAAATGCACAGGATATTCCCGCTTTACTGACAGGATAGTCATCGCAACAGGCAAATCTTACCGACAGCTGACTAAGTGGTACAAACCATGTTAGCTTCTGTGGTGGAGTAGAAAACAGAGGAGGCTGACGGTCATGGTCTTAGGAAGTTTTATTTATCTGCTTTATGCTGATGCTAAAAGATTCAATTCTAAGCATATATTTTAAAATAAAATACACTATAATAAGTCAAACTCTTTAAACAAGGCCACTCTGTAAGAAGTTAACAAGCTTGGCTTTCCTAGTTCTTCCTATCTGATAATAGACCCAAAATGGGTGAATAAGCTACTGGAACCACACTTCTACCCAGGTGTTATTCATTACTTCAGGCACCTTTCATAGCTACGCACAGGACTTGGAACAGGACTTTGAATTTAAAATGTCTTCTTCTGTGCTCGATGTACCTAATTTTGTCAGCACCAGCTGGAAGGGGATATTGACAAGAGAGCACAACACGTTATATTCCCTCTGGAATTCGAATTCAGTGGCAGGCTTGCCCCTCTGTCTCCCCTTCCACCTCCATCAGCACAAAGCAGCTTGAGCCCAGTGCTCCATGTTCGAATACAGGAACGAAAGTGCATACCTAGACAGGCGGTGCTATGCTCCCAACACTTCAGTACCAAAGGTCTCTAATATCAAAATCATCATCAATAATTAAATCACTCATAGACACATGAAGTGCATATATACCATGTTAGGTTTCAAATGATGTTTTAACGGCCTTGTTAATTTATGCACTGGAGACAAATTTTGATCCGTTTCTCTCTCCTTCCTGGGGTTAAACAGTATATCCCATCTGCTTTCATCACCTTTGCAGCACTGGAGCCGTATAAGTCTACCAATAACTTAGGTAGGTATTCAATTGAAACATTTAGCTTCTGCCATAAACATATAAGTAAATGCATGCTGTACAGTCCTCTAAAATGTGTTTTTTTCCTATTTCTATAATTTAACAAATATTTATTGAATGACCACTATGTCCCTGGTGATGAAGCTATAAGACACAGAAGATATGGTTCCTCTTCTCTAGAAGCTAGCAAGGGGCATTGACAAGCAGATGAATAAGTGAATTGAATAGATAGACATTCACAGAATGTTTATGGAAGCACTTGGGAGGACAACCTAGTCTTACAGTGGGGTTCTTGGGGGCTAGTTAAAAATTGATATTTAAAAATAAAATGTTTACATACTCTCCATATAGGAAAACAAAATCATCAACGATTTAAATAGAATAATAGCTAGAGAATAACTTTAAGTAACTGAACAAAAACAAACTGACTCCTTAGTACAGTTTATCAAGTATATAGTTTATAATATCTAAGAAGACTAATCACTTTTCTTAAAAGTTAAAGCACAATGGATATTTTTAGAAGCTCGATATCCTTAAACTTCTATAATATGAACAATGTAAGTAAAATATTATTTTAAAATAAGACTATTTCAATGATTGTAATATTGCTTTATGAAATTAGCATAAATGGCTAATGTGTTACATCTTATAGAAGTGCTTAAAATATGGAGCATTTAGTAAATATGCTTAGAAATCCCCCCATAGATTAGGCATGAAAAGCAAGCAAAAAAATTGCTATAGAATGTAAATGCTTGTCTAGTATTAAAATACTGTAAATGTAATTTTTTCATTATTGATCATAGGTACACTAAGAATCTACATTAGTGTGGTGCATATTTTAAGTCCCAAAGTTAACCATTTGTGTGTGTGTGTATTATTTTGGTTCTTATATAGGTTTTTCATTTTCAGGGAACAGAGATTTATTCAGGTTTCCTCATACAGGGAATCCTATAAAAATAAGGAAAACAGGAATTTTAGTCAATTCTAAAGGAAAGCCAGGGGTGGGGCGGGAAAGCTGTTTTAAACAAGAGTAAGAAACACTGAACAGCCAGGCTTTGTAGCAAATGGAATGCAGCCTCTGAGAGCCAAAGCAGCTATCAAGTTACTCCACTGCTTTCTCCACTGTCTGGGCCCCATTCCTCCTCACTCAGCATCTAATTTCTACCTGTCGGGACTTCCTTTGGTACGTTTCCTTGTCTGCTTCTACCACCAATGAGCACTTTTCTGTGCGTCTCCCAGTCCAATCCCATCCGGGAGGAAGATATGATTAGTGTGGATATCAGCGTCACAGTGAGGTAGGACTGTCACCTCATGCTGTCTCAGGAGCCTCTGGTTGCCTTGGAGTTGCCCACCTTGGTGAAATCACTGTGGGCAAGACGGCAGGCTCAAGTGGCAGACAGTGTGACCACCTATGACTGAACTGCCATAGTTCAGGAAATAAGTTAAGGAAATAAGAACTTTATTGATTTAACAAACGTTTTTCGAGTACCTACTATAAGCCAGCCACTCTTTCTTGGTGTTTAGAATATATCAGTGAGCAAAACAAACCACAATAGCTGCTAGAGGGAAGTCTGCCTTCTTTGCAAGTTATTTTAAAAGCTTCTAGAGGAGAAAAGCTTCCTGCCCACTCCTGCCTCCTGCTGTTCCCTTCTGTGTGGAGGTAACTTATTAGCACAGCAATGCTGGCCTCCCCAGGCTCTAGCCTCTCTTGTGAGGAGGAGCCATTTCTCTTGTTGGCAAGTCTGGGAGAAGATAAGGTCTGGGCGTTCGTCTCCTCTTCAGTGAGCAGAAGCACGGCATTGTTCTTCAGCAGCAATGCAATGTTCGTTTTCCTGGGGGAAGCCCTGGCCCTACTACACGAATGGTCCGTATAAGCACAGAGCAGTTCATGAGAACGTGAGCACACAATTTGTGTATGTTTATTTGCAGTATTAAGAAGCCTATGTGTTGCATTCCTGTATCACATCCCTCAATCTAGACTTGACTGAAATAGAGGTAATATGTTGCTCTCCAGTTGCCGGATATTTTTGTTTGTTTGTTACTCAGTGCTAAGGTAAGTTGAGATCAATTATGGGGACTTCTCAAACATCCCTATTCCTATTCTTCGTCCAGTTTCTCTCATAGAAATAGCTTCCTAATATTCATGCATATTCTTCCAGTATGTGGTTTGTTTGGTTTTGTCTTATTTTTGACAACATTTATCTATAGCCACAAAAATTCAGTGTTATTTTGTATACCTTTAAACTTTAGAAAAATGTTCTGTCGCTGAACAAAAACTGAGGTTTGGCTGCCTGTTGCCACAAAAACTCATGAGTCAGGTGTTGGTGCAAGAAGGAGATGTTTATCCAGGTGCCGCACCACGTGGGAGAATGATGGACGCTTGTCTCAAAGACCTTATCATCTTCCCGCTCAAGCCTGTCCTTCTTCCAGGGAGAGGAAGGGAAGGGCTTTTTTCTATCTAATTGTATTACTAGCTTTTGGTGCACTGGGGACCCTGTCCATTCATCTTTCTAGCTTTTCACATGCTCAGTGTAAGACCCTCCCCCTTCCACCATCGTGGCCAAAGGGGGAGACTCCGTGGTGCTCTGACTGTCCATGGTAACAGTTACATGTTATATTTATTATCCTTTAACCTGTGTTTCACTGAATTTTGTTACTAAGTTCTGCCCATGCCAATATTGGTATAACTAGTTTGTCTATAATTATTGTGTGATGTAATATCGTTTAAATATAACATAAAGTTTTACCCATTCCCTCTGTGATGGAAAGCCTTTTGCCCGCCTTACATCGTTGCTGTAGTTGTGCCTCGGCTCTTCTCGATGCAGCACCGCGTACTCAGCTCCGGTCTTTTCACCTGCTGCTTCCTCCGTCAGGAACACCTGCCTCTGCGCAGCGCATCCCATTCCCCACCCCTCCCCCCGCCCCGTGCTTCCTGCCCGGCTAACTCAGCACAGATACTTCTTTCACAAAGCTTTCTCTAGTTTGCATCCTGTCCTGCCTTTTCCAGGTTGTTGTAAGAACATGTAGTTTAAATATAAGTCCTGAAGTTGAAAGTACTTCATAAACTGGATAGAGTTCTATACACAAGTGTAATATTGGTGAGTGACATTTTGTAAATTCTTTGTTATATCCCAGCAAATTAAAAGTAAAAGTAAACTTTGGATATTGGCAGGCCTTTTTCTCCAGGACTAGGTTAGAAAGCTAGCTGGTAATGAAGCTAATTGTGCATCTCATATTCTCTTTTCTACATGTTGCACTGAAGAGTTTCTGATTAGAATAGAATCATGTCCACTGAATTAAAATCTCTCAGTTACATCGATGCTGGAGGACATAGTGAAAAGCAAGAAATTTGTCTTTTTAAATTAAAAAATGGGCAGTATTTTATTTTATATAAAGAACATTTCTTTGCAAAATGTATTGTTCATTTATTGTATACTTTGTTTAAAATCTAGTTTAAATTATTTATGCTGATACTGTGCTGGTGGAAATGATGTCTTTTCACTGGGTCACAAGGAAAGCATTCCAGGGACCCACTTACAGGAGGTCTGGATTATGGTAAAATTTATTGGGGTGGGAATAGAAGGCTACCCCCAGGTTCCCAGTGTCCCATCTCCACCCATCCCACCCTGGAAAAAGTCCAGCCTCGCCTTCATCAAGTTCAGTACACAGGCGAGTGTCTGTCTAGATATTCTGTGCCATGCTGAAGCTTACTCCAGTTTAGTCCACGCCTGTCCCCACCCAGCTAGCTTAGTTCCCAGCTCTGTTCCCAGCTGTGCTCTGGCTGGTGCTGGCCCCAGGACCACACTTGGAGCTCACACAACCAGACCTCAGGCCCCAGGCTGTTACTAAGGACACATGGCTGCTATGGAGAGAGAAAGGGCGAACAAAGGGGGTGCATTTATTTCCAGGAGGGAGATAGAGAGAGAAAAAGAGCTTTGTTTAACTTGGGTTATATTATCTTGAGCTTGGGAAGAACGGGCTCTTCTTTGAACTAACCAATCAACTTCCTGATCTCTTGTGGGTTTAAACTGGACCCTCCCCCTAACAAATCCATTTTCTAGATCTCCCAGTATCCAATCCCATCCAGGCTAGACAAACGGGCATCATCTTAGTGTCTACTGCGCATGCCTCATGGTAGGAGCACCACCCCTGTGCCCTCTTGGCTTCTATTGTGGAGGTGCCTAGCATAGGAATTTCTCCTGCTGATTTTACTCCTCCCTTGGTAATCCTTCCTGCCACTTTACGGGGATTAGATCCCAAGGGCAGATAATGCCTTTGGGAGTGTGTGAAGCTGTAACTTCCTAGTGAAGCACGCAGGCTCATTGTTGGATCCAGCTCCTAGTATATTTGGCTTCTGAAGGATGATTGCCCCGTCTCCCGTCCTTTATTAATATCTAGCTACCTATATGAACTATACTTTATACTATAATTTATAGCCTGAATAATGTGAGCCCTCACTGATGATTTTTTGCTATGAACTCTTTGCCAGGAAGAAGAGAAGAATAACTTTTCAGTGAGGCTTTCCAAAATTAGTAAAAGAATTAGTATGTATTTAGCATACATATATACACTAAGTTCAGTTCTGATAAATATAAATCTCTGTGTACAGCCCAGGGAAGTGTTGGTTTATGTTATTATTATTTTTATTTGAGAAAAGAGATGCTATGTTTCTGATGCACATGGTATAACACTCATTAGGGTTAATGGCATTAAGATGCAAAAATCTCTCCTGCTTTGTGAGAAGAACAGGCCCCGTAATATTTCCAGGAGGAATACTGTGAAACCTTCATAAAACATTTATATCACTTGAATAAAAAAAAAAACAGAAAACCTCCTTTAATAAAACATTTGCCCCTATTACACTATGCTGCCATGAGAATTTTATTGAAGAATCATACAATAAATTTACATCGCATGTACATTGTACAAACGATGAGAGCATACCAATGCATTTACGTTTTGAAAAATGGCCTCTGCACAATGAAAGTGAGGAGATTGGTAAAAACCTGCATGTTTCTCCATTGTCCTGGGTTTATGTGTATGTCAGTCCTAGTTTGGGTTCTAAAACCTGTGTTCAGCTTTGGGTCTCAAATTAACATGATAAAGAAGTGAAAGCTTATTTTTATTTAACTCTCTGAGTTAGAGGGTACTAAAACTATAAGTAAAAATTTATAATGGGTAAAAATAAATAGACATATTAACAGAACTACACACTAAATGTATCTTGCAGTATGACTGATTATACATTAAACGCTGTGATTTAGCTGAAATTTTAGCAATGTGAAAAGAATTTTAAAATCATATAAATTACTTTTTGAAGTCTCTAAATGAAAAATAAATTTAAAAATATCACAAAAGAAAAAACTTTATATGTTACTGCCTATATATAATGAATAATTTGATAAATTCTAACAAAATATTATTTCTGGGCAACTTTTTGTGAAGCAGTATTCAGTTACTCTTTATATATCTTGAGTGAAATATCCCACTCTTCTTGAGGAAATGTTAAAATGTTAAACATCTATGTTCTCCACAAGTAAATAACACATTATATGGCTACATTATGACCAGATTATACCTATTAGTTACTGCTGTGTACCATGTAAATCTTTAGATTCCCCTGGGAAATGAGAAAATCATTTCAGACTTCAATAACTAACAATCAGTTATTGCTCTGGGCAATAATAAAGCTGAATGCAATTACCTAAAGTGAAGTTAGCAGTGTAACAAATGAAATACAGATTCTTTTCCTCTCTTAAAATAAATGTAGCATCTCCTCATCCCACACTAGTATATATAATAATGTCTTCTAAACAGTGTATTATCTGCACATTCTGTTTGAAACTTGAAATACATGTGATTAAAAATTATAAAATTACTTTGTATGGTCTCACTTGGTGCTGAATATAGCAACACAACTGCAAAAAATAAAAATAAAACAGTAAGATCCACAAAATTGCAAAATGTAAAACATTGATTTTATTTAACAAACCTGTGTTTTTAAAAATGTTGAATTTTATCAATAAAAATGTGAAACTTTTTTACTGATCTTTGTTCACATAGCAAATAGACTAGGATAAAAAGTGATAAAATCATCTTCAGAGTAGCTATAAATAGGCTTACGTGTATATTACTCCTCTACATTTTAAGGTGTTTATTGAAATGAATATTAAAAACAAAGAAGTGATTCAGAATAATTGCTAATTTATAAATTTAACTCAGGACTTATTTTTTCTATAGCATTATTTATTCAAAATTGATTTTTAATTCATTATTTGCATATATTTTCTATTTGTCACAACAGAATGTAATTATACTGAAACAGATTTCCCAGTAGAAAGTTAATCCTGCTGTTTCACATTTTGTTTAACCATTTTTTAATGTATAATTGTAGTCTGTGTTTTGGCATAGACCACTCCTGAAACAGTAGATTTCCTGGCAATTTGGCTGTTAGCATACATTTGATGGTGAATATAGCCTTTCATTAGCTCTGTATTCAAATAGCACTGCCAAAGTATTTTTCATGTTCTTTACTTATTTCTGTTTATAATAAATCCTTGGAAGCTTGACGCTGACATCTGTTTTCTGAAGTAATCCTTTCTTTTTCCTCTATATGGGCTCATACTGACTTGTTATTGTAGGATTGTTTATTAGAATTGGGCTGCTAGCAATTATTATTATTTAAGAAAAATGGATTGTTTTGTGGGAGAAAACACATAGGAAAACTGCATGAATAATGTTACAAAGAATATGTAAAAATTGGCACCTACAAACACTGACAGCATCTGCTTAACTACATATTTATTCTCTGTAGTTTTATTATATGTTGATTACTTTGAGGGATGCTTCTATTTCATGGACCACACACTACTTGAGAATCAAATTCATGTACCAGAGTAAAATATTTATTGAATTTGCTCGTCTGAAAACCCTATTTTAATTTATCTCAGTCAAGTTGGTTCCTCTTTCTCTCCCTCCCTCCGAGCCTCCCTTCCCACTGCCCTCTTTCTTTCCATTGACATTTGTTGACCACGTACTGAGTTCCAGGCTCCGAGAGGAGCCAACAGAGGCAGTTCAAAGGTCAGTTACACATGGCCCCTAACCACAAGAAGCCCACCATCTAACAAGGAAGAGAAACACATAAACAAAAATGATGATTAGTTTTAAGTTACTAAACAAAGCTTTAATTAGGATGTTTCCTGCACCCCCCCACCCCAAAGACAGATGCTAAGCGTTGTTTTTTGCAAAGTTCAAATAATCTTTGCCCTCTCACCAAAATTCTTAGCTCTAAACTTACAGGATGGGATTGATCCATCCAATTTCAAGAGTCCAAAATTAGTCTTATCTCCTCCCACTCATTTCCAAATCCTATCTCATTCCTCTGGCTTTTGAGAAATATCTTGCTTTAATAACAGTCCTGCCATAGATATTTACTTTATACCCTCTCCAGAGACTTTCCTAAAAGCTCACAAATATTTACTCTCTCTCCCCTCAGCTTTCTGTCATTCACTTCTGTCTCCTGCTTTCAGATTTGCATATATTTGGTTTTGATGTACTTGCCCTTTCAAGTAGAAGGACGGTAGGAAGAGAATGGGCTTTAGGTTTAGATTAAATCAGAATCCCATTCCTTTCAATTAGTAGCGTGTTGCTTGAGTCAATCCTTCAACCTTGCTGGTGCTCGGTTGCTTCATCTATAAGTAGGGTTCATTGCCACTGTACAGTTTTGTGGTAATGTTTCAATGATTGATGTAAAGTACAGTCCAGTGTTTGGCACGCAGTGCATGCTTAATTGATGGTGTTGCTCTTTCTTCCTCTCTTCTCTTGCCCCACAAATTTTGTTCCCATCAGACCTACATTTCTATAATCTCCACTTTCCCATCCCTTCAAGCATCTCATTCCCAGAGAAGGGAATCTGGAAATGCTCATGTTGTTCTTTGATTTTATTAAAAATAAGTAAGCCACTGTTAACCTGCATATCCTACACATTCTGCCTGTCCACGGTTTCCTCTCCCCCTCTAGCAGCCCTATACAATTTGCTAGCTTGACCAGAGATGCTAAGATGGGCTTTGGGGACGAGAGCTCCCCATCTTCTCAGGTTGCAGCACTTGAATAAACCTCTGTCCTTCTAACCAGCGCCTGTCTCAGCAATTTGACTTTCATTGCGGCAGGCGGCAGGACCTGCGTTGCTTCACGACCACTCTTGAATGCTGGAGGGAAATGCCTGCTAAATACTGTGGAGCCCACTGCATTTGTCTATTTAGATGCCCTGGAAAAATGTGATTCGTATCGGTCTGTTCTCTTTCTCTCTTTCACACACACACAGAACTCTAAATTTTATTGTTAGCAAACTCTGCAAAGACTAGCTTGTGGCTTCTGAAGCTGGAGATGTGCTCTTCACTGTATACCCAGCACTTCGGGTGCCTAGGACATAATAGGCACTAAATAATCTTGTGTTTGGATAAACCATGCTCTCTTATGCCTTTATGACTTTGAACATGATAGTCCCATGATGTCCACATCCCTTTGACAGACATTCCCTTTCACACCTGAGAGATTTTCTGTTGGTGTGAGATGTTTTTTGTAAATTTTTCTTTAAACTCTGAGCTGTCCTTTCTTCACTGCTCCCAGTGTCCTTTGGTTTTTATCTCTTTAAACGACCAAGCAAAATACAACCAGAGACATTGAAATAAAGAACAAACTAATAGTAACCAGAGTGTGGGGGAGAGGAATAATGGGGTATAATAAGGGAAGGGCCATCAAGGAACAAGTATAAAGGACACATGGACAAAACCAAAGGAGGTAGGTTTGGGGGTGGGAGGTGGGGATGGGTGGGGTGGGGTGAAAATGGAGACAACTGTACCTGAACAACAATAAAAAATAAATAAATAATACATATTAGGCTTTTTTTGAATGTTTATTTACTTGTCTGGCTTTATCCTTGAAGTTGAGTATCTTAAAGGTCATTTCATTTTTGTAGTTTCATGCCTAAAATAGTAACAAAAATATAGCCTCTATAACAATCTTTTGAAATGAATAAAAACTAATGCAATTACCACTTTTTTTGCATTTGAGATATATCAATAATAATATTTCCCAATGGTAGTATAATTACACACTTACCTACAGCTCCCCTTATGTTACACATAAAATACTTGTCCTTTTCTCATAAAGGTTTCTTTTTATCATGGTAGTTCCCAAGTTTCTTGACTGTCTTTGATGGGTTATAAAGCATAGAAGTTTAAAAAGTATTGATTTTGTTTAATATGCTGCCTTTTTTTACTGTGCAACACTAACCCCTTCTACATTTCCCAGTTCCTATCAGTAAAGCACACTCTTACCTAACCACCTTATTCACCAATTTTTTTAACTGCACACAAATCCTCACATTGAAGCTTAACCTCATTTCCCTTTCTCACTACCTTTTTATTATAACACTGAAAATTAATGGAGAGAGTAAAATTAATATGGAAAGGAAATTAAAATATATCAATATTAAGTAGGAAACACATTTAATATTTGATTACATAATGTAATCACTAATCGTTCATTCTTTATCTTACAAATACTTATTTTTAACTGCTGAGGAGCTTTATGCAGTGTCAAAGCAAAATTCAAACAAGTCTTCTGGTTCCTCGATTGAAACATATTGCTGTGATCTGTTCCTTAAATATCACAAAAGATTGACCCACAAAGAATTTCTTTACAATTATTCTTGTTTACAGTTATTTTCCATCAAATCTCCCTTGCAGTGATGTACACAAGAGAGTGGACCAGGAGAGAGAGGGTAGGGATGAGACACAATGTTTAAACCTCAAAATAAAAAGACTAGAATCATGAATAATATTCTTTGTTTAAATAATTTTGTACTTCTAAATTACAGTTGACATACAATGTGGGATTACTTTCAGGTGTACACCATTATAATTAAACATTTATATATAACTTACCAAGTGGTTGTCCCAATCAGTCTAGTACACATCTGACACCATACATAGTTATGACAGTATTATGACAGATGTGACAGTTATGACAGATAGAGGACTGCATTCCCCATGCTGTACTCTAGCTACAGCCTCATGACTATTCTGTAACTACCAATTTGTACTTCTGAATCCCTTCCACTTCTTCACCCAGTCTCCCAATCAAACATCAAAATGTTCTCTGTCTATGTTTGGTTCTGTTTGGGTTATTCATTTATTTTGGTTTATAGATTCCACACATAAGTGAAATCATATGATATTTATCTTTCTCTGACTTACTTCACTCAGTGTAACACCCTCTTGGTCCACCCATGTTGTTGCAGATGGCAAGATTTCATTCTTTTTCCATGGCTGAGTCATATTCCATTGTACGCATGCACCACTTCTTTATTCATTTACTTATTGATAGATGCACAGTTTGCTTCCATATCTTGGCTATTGTAAATAATGTACAATGAATATGTGGATGCATACATATTTTTGAATTAGTGTTTTGTGTTTCTTCAATTAAATACCCAGAAGTGAAATTGCTGGACCATCTTTGCCTCCTCTGATAGACTTTGTTTTAAAGTCTATTTTGTGTGGTATAAGAAATGTTAACCCAGCTTTTCCTTTTCATTTCCATTTTCATAAAATACACTTTTCACCCCTTTACTTTCAGTCTGTGAGTGTCTTCCCATCTGAAGTGAGTCTCTGTGTATATATATGGTCTTATTTTCTTATCCATTAAAGAACCCTATGTCTTTTGATTGGAGCATTTAATCCCTTTAAAGTAATTGTTGATAGATATGTATTTATGGCTATTTTATTACTCATATTTTTAATCTTTTTTTCTTTTTCTCTTTCAAGAAGTTCCTTACATTTCTTTTAATGATGGTTTGGTGGTGATTAACTCCTCCTTTAGTTTCTTCTTGTCTGGGAAGCTCTTTATCTGTCCTTTATTTCTAAATAATAGCTTTGTTGGGTACAGTAATCTTGGTTGTAGATCCTTGCTTATCATTACTTTGAATTATTCATGCCAATCATTTCTGGTCTTCAAAGTTTCATTGAGAAAGAAGCTGGTAGTCTATGGAGGCTCCCTTGTAGGTAACTAACTGCTTTTCTCTTGCTGGTTTGAAGGTTCTCTCTTTGTCTCTGATTTTTGGCATTTTAATTATGATGTATCCAGGTTGGGCCACTTTGGGTTTATTTTGTTTGAGGCTCTCTGTGTTTCCTGATCTTGTATGCTCATTTTCTTCACCAGGTTAAGAAAATTTTCATCTTTATTTCTTCAAAAATTTTTTCAATTATTCAATTTTTTGCTCTCTTGTTCTGGCACCCCAATGATGCAGATATTGGTACACTTGATGTTGTCCCAGAGGCCCCTAAAACTGCCCTCAGTTTTCTGAATTCTTCTTTGTTTTTGCTGTTCTTATTGAATATTTTCTGCTACCTTATCTTCCAAATCATTAATGTGATTCTCTGATTTATCTAATTTACTTGATTGTCTCTAATGAATTCATCATTTCAGTTATTGTATTCTTAATTTCTGACTGTTCTTTTTTATGTTTTATATTTCCATTTTAATATTTCCTATCTTTTTGTGGAAGTTCTGCCTGAGATCATTGAGTAGTCTTATGACCAGTATTTTGAACTCCGTATTAGGTAGATTGCTGGTTTCCATTTTGTTTGGTTGCTTTTCTAGCATTTTGTTCTGTTCTTTCATTTGGGACACATTTCTTTATCTCTTTATTTTGGTTGACTCCTGGATTTGTTTCTATGTGTTAGGCAGAGTTGCTACATCTCCCAGACTTGGTAGAGTGGCCTTATGTAGTAGGCATACCGTGGGGCACAGTGGCACCATCTTCCTGGTCACATCACCTGGATGCTTTAGGTGTGTCCCTTGAATAGGCCGTGTGTGGACTCCTGTTGTAGTTGAGCCTTGATTGTTGTTGGCATGTCAATGGGAGGAATCAACCTTCAAGCTGATTGCCGATGAGGACTGGTCATGACTATAGTGGAGGAGCTATTATTCAGGGGCTGACCCTATGGAGCAGGGTTTTCTTTAGTGGGGCTCTCATACTTGGCAAGCCAGCCCTTTGAGTGTGTCATTTGTAGAAGTGGTTGAGTGGTGCTCTTGTGTGGTCTGAAGCTGACCACCAGGTGTGTTGGTTCTGGGGCCTGTTGAGAGGTACAGGCCAGTTCAGCCACTGCCTGTGACCTGCCTAGGGCTGCTGTAAATGACCTACAAAAAAATCTGCAGTTGATGACCACTCGTGTTGGGCTGCAGGCCATATAGCAAAAGGTACAGGGCACACAGAGGTCAGATGCTGATTGTTGGGGTTGGTGAACTTTTGAGAGATTTTAGGAAAGTCCACAGCACAAGCCAAGATAGGCCATTTGTATGGAAAACACCCCTGGAATTGGCTTGCATGCGTGGGCCTGCAAGTTCAGTGGGGTGGGATCTCAGGGAATCACCCGAGTGGGACTACTGGTGTTAGCCAGGTGGATGCCTGCAGGGGAAAGGTTCAAAGAAAGTACAATGGCTTCTGCTAGCACTTTTGTCAGTCCTCACTCTGAAGGCAGAAAGTTCAGTTCCTCCCCTGGCACCTCTCAAGCTGCTGCCCCAGTGCTGGAGTTCAGGGCAAGTTAGTCCGTTGGCGAGTCCTGCGAGTCCCTGCACGCTCCCTTTAAGAGGAGCACCTGGGACTTCAGAAGCCCTCAGTCTCACTCAGCAGAGATCATCAGTGGTTTTCACAGCTGGAAGTACTGGAGACTTCTGTTCCTGACACTGCACTGCTGGGCTGGGGAGCCTGGTTTGGGGCTGGAACTTCTAGCTCCTCAGAGGGTATCTTTGCAGCTAAGATATTTCTCTTTATTTTTAATGACCACACATGGGTCTGTAACCAGCCAGTTTAGCACCTCCCCCTCACCGATTGCAGTCTTACATGGCTTCTTCTGCATATCTTTAGTTATACGACTTTCGTTCAGACAGATTTCAGGTGGTCTCAATGATGGTTGTTCTGTAGGTTAGTTGTAATTGTGATGTGGTCATGGGCGGAGGTGAGTACAGCATTTACCTACTTCACTATCTTGACCAAAAGTCTTCATCTTACAAACACTAAGGAATCATTAAAGACTAAACACTGTGTTGGGGTTTTATATAGGATTAAAATATGAGCAAATTATAGTTACTGTTCACTGAAGTTTTAGTAGATAAAGTATTAGCCTTGGGGCTAGCTGAACATTTATATTGTTTCATTTATGTTGATAATGCTCTTGTTTCTCATACTAATCACATATATATATGTGTGTATGTATATGTATATACTTGATTTATGTGAATGTTTACAAAATTAATTCTGTAAATAATTAGTCTGGATTGATTACTATTATAACATGTCTAAACTCCTTTTTATTTTATTTTTGTAAGTGTTCTCTTATTGTTGGAAATCCTTTAATATTATTTTAAAATTAACATTTGCCCAGTTTATTGCAGGTAGAAAAATGTTCAGAGATCAAGCTGAGAATCTCTACATTTATAAATAAGCTGAAGCCTGAAAGTGTTAACAATCAGAATTAAACCCAGTTCCTTAACTTTTCATTATTGTTTCCTTTATACATTTATTCTCTCATTCATGCCTTGGTGAAATTATTATTCATTCATTCAACATATATATCAAAATCTACTATGCAAGGTATCTAAGATACCAGTGCCTTTCCACAGTGCCTTTATATCCACTACCAGCAATCACAACATCAAAGAAATATTCTTCAGTATTTTAAAATCCAAGTAAATCACAAACCTCAAGTCTCACTACTGATGATTATGGATGTAAGGACAGGAATTGAGCTACATTTAAGATGACATAATACTGTTCATTTAAAAATCATAAAAATTTTTATCCTTGATATCCAGTCCTCTAGTCTTCTGAGGTTTATAGACTTGGAGCTATCCTTTGTTTTTATACGCATATAATGTCTTGAAGGTCTGTCACATACGCTGTGTAAATTCTACCAAGGTCCATAATATTTTTGAGAGTTTCTTAGAAGACTTACTTATTTGCTCCTTGACACAATCTGAATTCCTAGTGCCAGTTTGTCTACACTTTCTGGTTCCACTGACTCACTTCACAGGATCCTCCTTTCTCATTTCCTCTCTGCTCAACTGTTCTTTGATGTTTTACTAGCAAAAAGCAACATTTGTAAAATCTTTTAATAAAGATTTGTAGATGTAAAGGGGGATTACCCCACAGCATTGAACATGAGACAATATAACTGAGTATTAGTTATCTCAAAATTATCTATCCTCAGCCCAAGGAATTTCCTAGTGGACACCAGTGTTTATAGGCCTCATTCTTTATTCATAGTTATTTCTTGCCCCTAACCTCTACTGAGGTGATTCTCCCATTTCTCTGTTTGTTCTGCCAACACTTTCTCTTGATAATTAAAATTTCAGTTAATCTTTTTTGAAGATTAACTTGGTTCTCAATATCTACTCTGGTTGTAATTATAGGCCTATCTGTGCAAATTCACAAAGGCTTTTTCATAAACAGCTTAGAAAAAAAGAGTGGTTTATAATTCAAGCTCTGGTAAATTTAGTAATAAAAGCAAAAGTAGAAGCTTCCAAGAATTTAAGAGGGGTCAGCATCTCACTTAATTCACTATTGAATATATAGCTACCATCTTATAGTAATAAATAACCAGCACTGAGATGACTTACAGAAGAATGGCTCACAGATCTTAATGTCAAGATGATAACAGTCTGTGAATTATGTTATCTCTTTGTGAACTATTTTTCTTAGCAACCCTTTACTCCACATACAAGTAGCTGCTTGCTCCTTAAGGCCCAACACTATTCCTTATACATCACTGTTGTAGCATCTACACAACACACAGTTAAACTTATAAATATGTCTTGCTTTCTGGTTCAAGGAAGTAGCCTAACCATTAATTTACCTCCTAATTTCATTGAAATAACAAAAATATATAAACTGAAAATTCCACGAGAACACTGACAATAGTAAATGGTATAATCAATGGGCCAGGAACTTTAAAGAATTTTGGGCAAATAGAACAGAAAGACTAACTCTAGTGTGGCATATGCTAAGGCTGGGGAAGCAGACAGCATCTAGATCAGGCAAACTCTGCAGACCGTGGAAAGGACTTCTTATTTAATTTCAAGTGCTTTGGCAAAGTCCTTGCAGAATTTTAGTCAAGGAAGTGACATAATCTGATTTCTGTTGTTATAAGGTCATTCAGGGAGATTCTGGGAAAATGACATTCTGAACTCAAGTTCAGGACACCCATATTCCCAATATCCAATCAACTACCTTTTTTCTGAAATGCAGAAAACAGGACAAGTAGCTTGACAGAGTGGCAACAGTGTGCATTTGTTCAAGGTCTTTTTCAAAATTTGGAGGAGGAAACATGTGAGATCCTGGTGGTGGGTGTAAGGGAGCTCAAATTCAGGATCTTCCTGGGCCCAGAGTACAGCAAAAGAAGACACACAGATGGACTGAGATAATTGTTAACGCCCAAGACTGGAAATACATCAAGACTTTTAACTGAAGAGAACGCAGATGAGAGAAGCCTCCTTTGGGTGCCTCAACAGAGACCTGCCAGTTGATACGTATACAGCACCTGCTCACAGGAAGCCAATGTGTGTACCTACGACTTCGGTTTCCCACTGCATGAATAATCCAGGAAACCTGACCTAGCCAGTAGAGATGAATGAAGACCTGAGTAGATGAAGGAAAAATATCTGTACTCTTAAAGAAACAAAGGAGATCCTTTAAACTAGATGACTTAGATGACCCCTATGAACTAAAATGGCAAAATATAAACATTAAGACTTCTAAATTAACACAGGTAAAAATAGGAATAAAAGATATAGGAAAAAAATAAGAAAAAGAAAGAAAAGAAGCAATAAAATAAACATTTGTTCCTCTGAATACCAGCCTGCGAAGAAAAACGTGTTTTGTAATTATTTTTAATGAAACAAGTGAAACAAAAGGATTTTTAAAAAGGTGAAAAGAAAGGAGTGGACTGAGAGAGAGCAGGGGTGAACAGATGAACTGAGAGATAGGGATAAACAAACAGATGGACTGAGAGACAGCGGGGGTGAACAGAGGAAACAGGAGCGGTCATTTCTACAAGTGACTCACTGGAAATCCAAAGACATAAGAAGTTCGAAAGTGAAAGTACAGGAAAAAAATACATTGCTTTAAAAATCCTCTAATATTAATAAAAGGAAGATAAAATAAAGGAACATAACATTCATCTTTGTAAATTAAAAAATAGTAGGATATTAGGATTAGAAAACTGTAGGCAGACATTAATACAACTGTTAAAAATAGAAAGCAAATTATATGGAAAAACCAATGAAATAGTTATATCCCCTAATAGGGCTGATAAAAGATATAATTATGAGAGTAAAAATACACATAATCTGAATAATATTAGAAACATAGTCAGAAATATATAGATAATCAAAGATTGTAGAAAAAAATTGCACTTTTGGCAAAAATTTGAAAAATTGGGGGAAATTGGTGTTTTTCTAGCAAAATTTAAGTTAATAATATCAACCCAAGAGGAAGAAAGCATGAGTAAATCAATGACCATAAAGTAAATTAAAAGTGTACTTAATATCAACCATTACAAACAGGCATCACACTCAAGTAAACTTACATATGCTGTGTAACTTTTTTGTGCTTAGGTTTTCTCATCTGTAAAATATGGATAATGTCTACCTCACAGAGTTGCTGTGATAATTAAC
This sequence comes from Carollia perspicillata, assembly GCA_004027735.1. Taxonomy (NCBI): domain Eukaryota; kingdom Metazoa; phylum Chordata; class Mammalia; order Chiroptera; family Phyllostomidae; genus Carollia; species Carollia perspicillata. The sequence continues at coordinate 22,141 of PVKM010004320.1, forward strand.
TAAGTTAATATATGACACTCAGCTGTGTAAAATTTTTTTAAGAAAAACCTCTTGATTGTTAAACAACTCAGGGAATTAAAAGGCAAGCAACAAATAATGGGAATATTACCATGGTATTAATGGTATTAATAGATAATTTGCAATAACTGATTTTTAAAAATACTAATATCTCAGTGACTTAGGTCATAAAAGGAAGTTCATAAAAACATAGATTAAAAATAAAATACTGGTATAACGATTTTCGGTATTGGTCAGAATGTGGTAAGATCGAAATATAACACTGGAATTACTAAAGAAAATGTGTATTATGCTCTCGGCATTGCTTCTTAAAACAACACAATGGAATATATTTTATTTTATTTTCCTCAAATGTTGGAAACTTGTTTTATATTTGTCAATAACAAAATTAAATTAACCAGAACATCTGCTTCTCTAAGAATTTTAGTCAATTATGGTACTAATACTGAGGCTATTTTTGCTGTAATGCTTATTATTTCTCTTTGTGTTTTCTCTATATTTTAGGGGAGGGCATGAGATTTGTGAAAGATCTGTTTATATTATTGGTTTATAAATTAAAGAAAAACATTAAAATCAAATTTTACTTATTACAACTTGTAGGATATATTGCTATCAAACAACAAAAATGTACTGATTAACATAAGCCGTGAAAATTGAATTTATTACTGGGTCATATAATTGAGAAACATGAATGAGAGGATCATAGAAGCATCAGCCTATGTGAAATAACAAACTGATGTCTCTTTCTTTCTCCCAAATCAATAAAAATTAGAAAAAAGTAAAATGGAATAAGTTACTTAAATTCTTTATTTAATTTGTCTGCTTAATTCTTTTTTTGAATATTATATTTATTTATTTTTAGACAGAATGGAAAGGAGAGAGAAAGAGAGGGAGAAAAGCATCCATGTGAGAGAGAAACATTGATCATTCTTGATGGGGAACCAAACCCAAACCCAGGCATACGCCCTGACCTGGAATCGGAACTGTGGACCTATGGAAGATGCCCAGCCAACTGAGCCACACCAGTCAGGCTGTTGACACACTTCTTATTCTAGGCACTATTTAAAGCTCTAGAGCGGTGGTCCCCAACCTTTTTGGCACCAGGGACTGGTTTTGTGGAAGCTGGGGAGTGGGGCTGTTGTGGAGGCAGGAGACGGAGTTCCGGGGAGCTTCAATTATGGTCTAGTTCCTAACAGGCTGCAGACTGCCCCTGCCCTGGGGTTGGGTCCCCTGCTCTAAAGGATATCGCATAGGACAAAACAAAACTCTTCCCCATGGAGTTTCCATTTTGGAGGTCAGTATGCCAGGCAATAAGCCAGAATAAAAAGTAAAATATACAGAGTGTGTACAGTTTTTAGGGCTGCTGCTGATGAATCACAGAGGTTCATGACCAATGTAGAGGGTGGGCTAAATCATGGTAACAGGAAGAACATCTATTGTATTACTAATTTTAAAATATAGAGTCTCGCTGTTTTCAATGTTGTTATTGTGTCAAGTCTTTTTTACATTTAATGATTTCTCTTTCAATTTTAGTTTTTAAAAATTAAGATGGCACCTACATTTTATCAAATACTTTAAAGCATGTAATGATATAATGATTTCCTCCTTTAATCCATTAATGAAACTAATTTTATTTATGGATATAAGCTTTTCCTAACTTTCCTAAAATAAACCATATTTTGTGATAATGTATGATTATTTTTAGTGTGCTAGATTCAATTTGCTAATATTCTTGAAGTACAGCTTTATAAGTAAAATTGGTCTACATTTTTCTGTTTGTCTTTTAAGGATCAAATTTAAGAATTGTTTCAATGAAGAATTTTTCATATTTTTTCTGCAGCCTGAATCATTTAAATAGGTTTGGATTATATTTTTAATACAAGAGTAGTTAATGTTTACAAATATATATCTTTCTTGATGGTATCTTTGCTTACTTTTAGGCTTAAATTGTTCTGATTATCCAGATATTCTGCTATATTTTATTCTAGATAGTCATAATTTCTGCTATGGTTTAGTTTTAACTTTTGATACACCTGGAATTTACTTTTGGGATGAATCATACTTCTAAATTGATTACTTAAAATACACACATTTTATAGACTAATTCTTCCATCCATCTTCATCACATATTATATTAAATCCTTAAGGCTAAAGCATTTGTTTATAGATTGTCCCCTTTCACTGATTTGTCCATATATTTTATCTCTGTAGTACAATAATTTTCTTAGCTCTTCTTGTTTATTGCTTTTCAAAATAAAACTCAGAATAGTTTTTGTGTGCCCACTGCCAAAAGGTAATAAATCACCACTGTATTTTGGTTGAAATGGAATTAAAATTACAAATTGGGGAAAAGGGGTAGACATTTTAATAATAGTCTCTTCAAAACAAATTCATCATATACTGCTCCATGGTATACCATGGTGAATAAGATGTAATCCCTGATTTTGAGACATTTGTGGTAAATAAAACTTGCTAAATGTTCAGAGAGAAATATCTTTGTTGTAATTAAAACAGAGAACTAACACATGGGCCAAACTGGGGATTTTGGAGAGCTTTTGGGAACAGATGGTGTTTGAGATTACCTATTTATTATTAAATGTTACCCAAGTAAATGTTGAAGATTAAGTAGAACAGAACCTATCTGTCATAGAATATTTTTAGATAACTTAGATCACTGAACAAATTGTAACGCTTGAAAATAAGACTGACTTTTTATTTTCTGGTATGAAAGTAAAAATTGAATGTACCAAATTAATCTAACACTTTTTTTGATTTAATACCGGAAAAGCTACCTTTTGAATTTATACAACCACGTATATACACAAACACATACTTTTCTTCCTCTCTCCTTCCTTTGAAGGGAACAAAAAGAATAAAGAATAAAAAGAATATAAATGTACCTTTTGGGATATAATAATTTTAGAAAACATAAGTAAGTATGAGGTAAAAATAAAAATTCCCAGTGTGTTGTTATCCAAAGATAATACTGAAAACCATATACCATACCTATGTTTGTTTCTGTACCCAATGATATCAATATTGAGATTATAGTAAATACACTGTTAGCCTGATTTATCACTTAAGAAGTCACCTCCATGTTTTAAATATTCTTCAAAAATAAGACTTTAATAAGTACTTTGTATCCTAGAATATGAACATCTTGTGAAAGTCTTTGCATTAGTTAGTGTAGATAATGTTTCTAATCAGTTTTCAGAGAATTATGATTTTCATTTATTCTGATGAATTATATATTTACCTCCTATAATTTTGATTATTATTAACTGTGCCAAGCAATTACTTCCGATAATAGCTCACCATAAACTAAGCTGCTTCTTTAGACTGCTGGTATTGAAAGACAATAATAGTACCTATTCATTCTATGTTTGTGCTAATTATGTAGAAGCTCGAATACTTATCACGTAAAACAAAATGATATACACACACATATAAGCCTATACATTAAATTATTATTTGTAGAGTTCACATTCTCTGGAGGATAACTAATTATTTTTTTTCTCTTTTTTTTGCTGGGTTTTAAGGAACACAGTAAATTCTTTAGAGAATCTAGAAAGCTTATGACATTTACAATTTTAATTTTGTTTACATCTGTTTACAATTTTATATTTAAGAGCCTCTTTAAAAATATCAGTCATAGTACTATAAAGTAGGAAGAGTTTTTCAGTAGAATGTCACCAAAGTAAGCTAGCTGCTATTGTTTCTAGATGCTTTTATGATGATATTATCTTCCTGAATTTGTGATATTCCAAAAATCTGCAACTAAAAAAAATCATTTTTTAGTGTTCCAGATTTAATCAGACTCAGGAAGGTTGACACATATAATATTAAATTGCAACAAATGGAAAGTTCTGAAAGACAAAGGACCTGAACAGACACTTCTCAAAAGATCACATACAGATGTCCAATAGACATATGAAAAGATGCTCAACATCACTAGCCATCAGAGGGATGCAAATTAAAACCACAGTGAGATACCATCTCACACCAGTCAGAATGGCCATTGGCAGGAATGAAGATTTGGTGCAACCACTGTGGAAAGCAGTATGGAGATATATCAAAAGATTAAAAATGGATCTACCCTTTGACCCAATGATCCCACTTCTGGAAATATATCTGAAGGAGCACAAAACACTAATTTGAAAGAACGTAAGCACCCCTATGTTCATCGCAGCGTTTTTTACAATAGCCAAGATCTGGAAGGAGACCAAGTGTTCATCAATACATGAGTGGATAAAACAGTTATGGGACTTTTACACAATGGGTTACTATTCGGCCGTAAGAAAAGAAGAAAACTTTACACTTTGTGACAGTATAGATGGACTTGGAGAGCATTATACTAAGTGAAATAAGCCACAATAAGACAAATGCCATATGATTTCACTTGTATGTGTAGTCTAGTGAACAAGCTGAACTAACAGGAAAATGGGGAAGAACTCACAGATAGAGAGCAGGCCTACAGCTCTGGGTGGGGTGCGCTGGGGGGTTGGGAGGTGGAGGGATGGAGAAAAATAGAAAAAGGACTCATGGACATGGACAATGGTGTGGTGTTTGTAGGGGTGAGGGTGTGGGTAGAGGTGGAAGAAGGTATAATGGGGATACATGATAATGGAATAAATACATAAAAATAAAAATTAAAAGATTCAACTGAAAAAAATTACAGTGAGACTTACAACTTTTAAGCTGGTCATTCCATTCTCTCCTCATAGGCACACATATGGGGAAATGGGTCATATCTCATACCCTGATTTGTAATTAATTTTACTTTCAAAGAGTAATTTATTTGCTATCAAATTGTTAAAGGACAATTACTTGTGATCCTTAGATTCCATCCAGTTATTTTCCTTCATGGATATACGAGTCTCGGCATGTCCAAACCCAAATCTCTAATTTCTACATTTGGTAAAGAACCACTGTAGAACAAACATTTTGGCCTCTATATCATGAGTATTCGTACAAACATCATCACTTAATGATTTATGACAAAGTAGCCACTGCAGTTCATTGTGGAAAGAATGGTCATCTATCTACCAGGCAAGAATGGAAAAGAGGGGAAAAGGGAAGACTAGGCTACTATTTCACTTATCCCCTAAAAGTAATTTATTAATAATTTAGAAAAATATAATAAAACAAATTTCCTTCTTACTAATTCCTTCTGCCATATATAAAATAGGAAAATAGAACTATGTGGGAGACACAGCCTTGAGCAATGATTCCAATAGTAAATGGAAAAACTTCCAGCTTTTGTATGTTCTGTGGTTCCAGAATTACTTAAGGAGTGGTGGGATGATGTGGACTCTGGCCCACAGTGTCCACGGTGTTGTGAATGAGACAAAACAAATTCACAGGGACCACAGAATTCCTGTGGAGGAAAAGGGACAGCATGGCCACTCTCTCAAGAGGAGAGCGCTCCAACCCTTACCTTGACAGGCTTTTATTGGCTTTCTAATAGCATCCATCAAAGAAGGTTTTCATTCATTATACTTAGGTTTGCTTTAGGTAATTTACTTTTTACAGATAGCAACGAAAAGGACGTTACTGATTACTTCCTACAGATTAACAAGGAAAAAATGTTGCAAATGCTAGAGAATGATAAGAGTAATTGGTCTGGTTACACTTCAGTCATTGAGAGGATTAGCACAGACTTCAGGAAGCTACTTTAAAGATACGCAGTAAGCACTTGCTGCCTCAATTCAGGGTAAGGGAATTATAGCAAGAGCAAGTCACAAAGCAGCTAAGGTATAATGCAGGCCTGATTTCCCACGGGAGAACCAGTCCGTGGGTTTGGCGTCCTGCGTGCCACCATGCACCTATGGGCTTTCCCACAGGGCTGAACTACATTTGCCGCCCCACACTGATAGGTTCCTTATGGGGAGACTCTCAGAGAGTGAGTTAGGAAGGTGTGTTCTAATTAAACTCTGAGTAAAATTCTCAGGCTACATTAGATTTTGATTGTTAATTAGAGATTAGTTGGGAAAGCTATTTGTTTTTATTTCTATAAACTATTCCTGTTTTTTATTAACACAGTTGTTAATTTTACTAATATGGGTTCAGCTATTTTCCTAAGTAGTTGTATTTTGTCTATAGAGAAAAAAAAACTTTAAAAATTCTAATATAAATTTCAGATGCAGTCTGTGTCCAATAGTTAAGCCACAAAACCATTTGACACAAGATAACTATTGCAGTTGATATTTGGAAAGAGTGCACTGCCTTTCAAGAACTTGCAGAAAAGGTTGCTCTGATAATTTATACTATATAATCTATGCTATGCACAAACATGTATTTTATCCCCAGTCTAATCTTATTGTACATTTCAATCACTGAACTCACCATAATGGCTAAATTAAAGGCCACAAGCACCTTTCTAGTACTTTGACTTCCGCATGATATAGATATGGGAGAGAAAAATAGAAAGAAAACCACCTGGCACTTTTAACAATTAAATTGCTCATTGTAAAAAGAAAAACATTGGATTGTTATTCATTTTGTAGATTGACAAAATAAAATTCTTACCCTGTAAATATGAAAAGTTAGCACCTGGTTTATGCTAATAGCTACGTTATGTGGCATCGTATTGGCCAGAGCCTGGGCACGGAATCTGTAATTCAGTTCCTTAACAACGACGACTACAAACTCATTTTACATTCTCCTCAGTTAACAGACATGTTTTTGCTCCCGTATCACTGGGGCAACATTGAAGGACTTTATGACACATCGCAAATTAACAAACAGTAAATACATGAGATGGAGTGTTAGTCTTTGGCTTCCCACAGCAAATGACAACTGAAAATATAGTGAATACAAATCTTCTCTAATGTCTCTAAATTAAGCTGTCCTTTGGCTTTTTTGTGTCAGGAACAGAGAGATTCATTGGATTTCACCTACCACTTAGTGTATGACAGGAGTTTCTAGGAAATTTTTTTTAAGAGTGGCAGAAGACAGAGGGGTAGGGCAGGGATATCTAACATTTTGGAGCCACACTGGAAGAAGAGGAGTTGTCTTGGGCCACACATTAAATACACAAACACTAACGAAAACTGACGAGCAAAACAAAAATGTCTGTGCATAATTTTTGTGATATACACCACCACAGATAAGCAAAAAATCCTCACATAATAACCCTAATTATGCAGTGGCCCTTTTGATAATCTCTTAAAATCATCAAGCAGTTCCTAGGTTTGTGATCACCAATATAGAAAATGTACATATCTAAGTCATAAAACTTGGTAATAAAACAAAGAAATGCTTTAAGTAAATTTACCATTTTGTGTTGGTTGTATTCATAGACATCCTGGGCTGCATGCGGCCCCAGGGCTGAGGGTTGGACACCCTTGGGCTAGGGTCCAGAAGCTATGGAGAGCTCATGAGGAATAAAGAAGATTTCATGGTCATCAGCAAAATTTGCAATGAGCGTTTATTGTACAGACACCCTCTCTCTCTTTCACACACACAGACACAAACACTTCAACTCAGATGTAAGTCCCTCCGCCAAAAGCCATTTGTTTAAGAAGAGATCTCATACATGTTTGGAGAATAATAACGATCATTCAAAATCAAAGTGCTGATCAACTTTGCAAAAGAAAACTGAACTGAAACATAGGCATAGTATCTCTAACTTTGGGTCTAGAAAAACATTAAGACAGTGAATTTATTGAGAGGTTGACAGAAATTTTTTATGATAATTGGCATAATAACTCATTTATTCTTACATGGAATTTAACTCAGTTTTCCTTTGTGTGGTTTCCAGATTTTATTGATTAAATATATAAAGTATATACATAGTCAAAAAAACTTGTGGAAAAATAATGAAGTAAATGTAGGAAAAGAGAGAAAAAGGCAAAATGGAAAGTAAGAGGGGAGCCAGAAGAAATAATCATGTTCTAGCCTATGTAAAAATTATAACTTGGGCCTTTATACATCTAGCACATCTAATTTGCATGAAAAACTATTTGATCTTAAGTTTCCATTTAGATGATTAAAGAAAGGGTTGCATGTGTTAAATAAGTAATGAGTTATTACAGAAAAAATATGTTTTAAAAGGTAAACTAATGTCTATAACAATAAAAGAACTAAAGAATTAAGTTCCTCTTTTCAATTCTTTGATGAAGAATTAGCTTAAGTAAGACCATATACTCAGATTGCTTTTTTATTATGATATCAAATGTAATGTTGATGGCCAACTATATTCTCTACTTTTAGACCTTGCTAAACTTGACGTTTAAAAACTCTTTCTTCCTTTATTTCATCTGAATCGCTGTCTTCCAAATACTTAGCTCATATGTAATGGTAGTATCATTTTCTCTGTGATGACTTCATTATTTTCTTTATCACAGCTTATTTGAATTCTATCAATATGCAAAAGTATTTTTTCTTTTTTAAAAATATTTTATTTATTTACTTTTAGAGAGAGGGAAATGGAGAGAGAAAGAGAGGGAGAGAAACATCAATGTGTGGTTGCCTTTCATGCACCCCCTACTGGGGACCTGGCCCACAACCTAAGCATGTGTCCTGACTGGGCATCAAACCGACGACCCTTTGGTTAGCAGCCCGCTCTCAATGCACTGAGCTACACCAGCCAGGGCAAAAAGTATTAAGTAGACATAAATTCCAGCTGTGTAATACATGTAAACTTCAAACATATACCTGATATTTAAGCATCATAATTTTCACAGGATGCTAATGGATTTGATGAAGACAGAGTGGTAGTGGAGTGCCAAATCATTGTTATAGTAATTTTTTAGCCATCTTTTCATTAGTACAAATAATGCCTCATGCTTCTTAATTTATAAATAGATTTTCAGGTATTATCTCAATTTAACTTTCCATTTCTGTGATTTTAGATAGACATTTTTCAGGTTACTGACACTTGGAGTGGATGAGTGATTGAACTTTACAGCTAGGAATAAGAATCCAGAACTAAGCAAAGATATGCTGAGCTGAGCTAATTAGCAAATCATAACATATTCTTGTTTTTATGCTTCAGTTTAAACAAAAATTTGATTTTTTGAAGAGCATAAAGAGGTACATGAAAAAACTTAGGTGAGGAAATGACAAAAAATATTTGTGGACTCCAAGCCCTTATTCTGGCATCTGACCAAATGATATCTGTGGCAGAGACAATGATGTATGCTTATCAGGCGCTATTTTCTTTTAGTCCTGGGCACACAGATTATATTTCCAAGCTTCCCCTCTCCCAACAGATGTGACCAGGTGGCTGATTTCTGGCCAGTGCAATACGAAAACTTCAGAATACACACTGCTTATTCTATGCATGGTTCCTGAAAATACATCCATGGGATCTTTACCCTTATTCTCTTTTATTTCCATGTGCATTGAATTCACCTAAGATCATCGAGGTGATATGAACACTGGACTCTCTAGGTAAAAGAAGCCTGATTCACTGACAAGAGTGAAGACCACACTGACTTTCTGAACCAAAGGTGAAGTCGGCAAGAAATAAGCCTTTACCATGGTAAATGGCTAAAATTTGGCACTTGTTTCTTATAACAGTTAATCTTCTCTATGCACATGAACAGTTGCAAAATGTTTTGTTTTGACTTGAGCTGAAGTTCAGTTCTCTCGATTCTTGTCTGCCTCTCCTTTGTGTCTGCTGCGGCAGCACTTCCAGTAGTGCAGTCTGAGGAGACTAGTAATGTCCCAGCACAGAGCTGTAACCCTGCTCCTCCCTTTAGTCCAATTTACAGAGTAAATAAAGGTAACATAGAGTAAATTTAAATAAGATGCCATTTATAACACTTACTTATAACTTCATAAGTTTTCAAGCATTATCATGTATAATTCGCTTAAAACTCTGCAAACATCGCATAATTTTTATAACTTTTACAAAAAGTTATAACATGTTATCGTCTTTTAAATAACTTATTTATTTATTATAGCTCTTTGAAAACTTTTCAAACATCATATATAATTTATTTATAGGTTTTATGTATTTTATAGCTTTTCAAACATTATCATATATAACTTTCACAGCAGCACTGTGAACTGGATATTATTGTCCTAGCTTTATGGGTGAGAACTCTAAGGCACAGGGACATTTAATAACTTGCCCAACCTATCGCATAGAGATTGGACAGATCTACAATTTAAATTCAGTTCTGAAAGGGCCCCAGTTCTCCAAAGTGGATTGTAATAAGATCCACCTTTCTCTTATGACTTCCTTTAGGCATTATCCCCCAGCCACCACCACCTAGGAGAAAGAAAATCCTTAATATACCATCACAACTTCATTTCATTCCTGGGCTTATAATGTGACTCTCTTCAGGAAACCTAACAGAAGATAGTTGACCATATGAAAAAGAGAATATAATAGTTCCCATTGATATTTAAAGTACAATTTTACTGCTTAATTTTAAATATATCTATTTTATTACCATTTATTTATTTTTCTAAGATTCATGCAAAAATAAAAAAAAACTTATTTACTTAATTCTGGATATCTTAAAAATGAAGCTTTATTGTATGTTCTATAATATAAAATAAAGATTATTTTCATAAGAAAAAATAATGTCCTTGAGATATCATAAGTTATATATCTTAAAAATACTGTAACATACTATGATCAAAATGGCACTGAGTAAATGGTGTATCCTCTCCTTCTGTTTCAATTTCTTGAAGATTGCAGTAAAAATATTTTTAAAATATTTGTGATTGCACTGGAAAACAAGGATATAACATTTGGTCTAGAAATCATGAGCAATTTTAAAAGACCTGAGGAAGACCTCATTCAATGGAAATAAGAGAGCTCACCTGAAACAAAGTGATGGAAATGTTGGAGGGAAAAATACACCAAAAAAACCCGACCCCAGAAAACAAACAAATAAAACTAGATAAGCCAGAAACTTGTTTAAAAAATTAATATCAATACTATATTAGACCAAATAGAAAATAAAGTAAGCAGCATTAAGTGGGGTGGGGGGAGGAGTATTGCATATTAATTTAGAATAATATAAGAATTTTAGCTTAATATTTTAGGATAATATAAGAATATAGAACAGTAAAGGATCTTTATGTACCAATCAGTATAGCTACATAATATAAAAGTGAAGCTGATAAATATATTAAAAAATTTAATATGTCCACAATCATAGTTAAAAATGTTAATACCTACCTTTAGAAACTTATGATTTTATGAACTGGAGATATAAAAATAAGAATACAAAATATTGTATAACACAATTAACAAACTTGATCTAGTAAATTAACATATATATTTATAGAAGTTTGTATTCAATGGAGGATTTAAACACAAATAGGGCACCAAAATAGAAAATAATTTACCATGTACTAAACCACAAAATAAATGTCAAAAATGTTACCCAAAAATTGATATTATAGAGGATATATTCACTAAAGGTATTGCAAGGAAATAAGAAATTAACCACAAATAATAGCTCCCCCTCCAGGCCCTCCAAAAATCTATAAAACTATCAATTAAAGAAAGTGCTTTTAAGAAATTCTTTATTAAGAAGAAAATGAATTTTAATTATAAACCATCTTTAAGAGTATAAAAAGCACTATTTATCAAAATGTATTGTGTGTGCCCAGGCAGAACTCTGTGAAAGATTTATGGACTAAAATACATTTTTAGGAAGCAATGAAGACTAAAACTAACTTAACATATAGAACAAAAACATGACAAACAACTCAGAGAAACCGAAGTCAGTAAAATTAAAACATACTAATACAAAAAAGATTTCTAAAGCTGATCAAGATAAATCAAAAGCAAGATTTTTACAGAGATAAATGTAAAAAAAAAATCCTGGAAAATATGGTCATGAAAAAAGGGAGAAACACATTAGATCCCCCAATTCACAGAATAAAGTTTAAACTAGTGTAAGAAAATGTACAATTTTATCTCACACATTTTTAAACCTATATAAAGTGTTATCTGCTTCTGGGAAGATGTGAGTTTCCAAGTGAGTTCAAGAGAAAGTACAACAATTGAATTAACACTTTAACCCCAGAAGAAATTCAAGCAGTAGCAATTTCAGATAATTTTTACTCAGTGTGAGTGAGTTCTGGGAAGACTTTAGAAAATAAACAATTTCCTATCATCTACAAAGATTCTCAGAGAAAAGAAAATAAGGTAAAACTATCTAACTCATAAGCTAGTATACTCAACAGTGACCAAAAATAAGCCAGGATTGTGCGCGCGCGCGCACACACACACACACACACACACACACACACACACTCACACACATACACTCTCTCTCTCTCTCTATGCCAATTACACTTAGAAAATAGATAACAATCCCCCCACCCCGGAATATATTAGCCAGTAAAATTAAGCAACATTTTTTAAAATACATGACTGAGTAGTGTTTCTTCAGGATAAAGTATATTCCCATATTAAAATATCTATTAATGTAGTAACAGTAAAATGTTACTTGTTTATTTTGGTGTGTAATGAATGATAAACACTTAATAGAAATATTCATTTGCAATAAAAATACTTAACAAAGCGGAGCTAGAATAGAAGATTCTTAACTTAATAAAATACCAGAGATTTAAGTGAACATCATATCACAATGATAAAACATTAAAAAATGTTAAAATACAATTGATAACAAGATGAAAACTTTTATTATTGTAGCTATTCTTCAGTATTTTGTTGGTGGTCCTAACTAAGGGAATAATGAAAAGAAAATGATATCTACATTGATATATACATTCATACAAGATTCTAAATTCCAAGATAGTCTACCATTATTTGTACATGATTCCAACTTTCAAGTTAATGAACAAATGATGTTTTGCAACAGGTAGGAAATTAAAGCAAGGTGAATAGCTAGATACAAGACCAACATACAATAAAAATCAAAAGCTTTCCCAGAAACCACCAGTAACCAATTAGAAAATATAAAAGCACATAGTAAATTCCATTCGTAAAACCACAAAAGTATAATATAAAAAAAACTCAAAAGAAATGGGAGTAACCTAAGCAGAAAAAGTTATAAAATTTTAGTTAATGAGATATAAAAATTATGATTAGAAAAAAATTATGAAACTTTAGTAAATGAGATATAAGAAAAACTAGTAATATTCAGGAATAAGAACACTTACTATTATAAGGTATCTAAAAGTCAGTAGTGAGTATCAGTGAAATACCCACCAAAATGGAAATAAAATTTTCATGGAACTTAAAAAAATTGATTAAAAATATATATGAAAGTTGACAGTCCAATATTTAGTATTATTATTGAGCTTAAGTATCCAAATTGACCTTTGAAATTCTTCATGTTAATTTCTTCATGCTGAAAACAACAAAAAATGCTGGAGATATCTATGTCTATATTTATATTACCTATATCTATATCCATAACTAATCTATATCTTATCTATATCTATATCTAGACATCCAAAGGGCTAGTAAGATGAAAGCATTTTTCAACCAATAATATCAGAGGTGTGGCAAGTTATATTTTCCAAAGATGGCTGCAACAATTTGTTCCATCCCAACATCTGCAATGTGACCTTCTGCTCAAGAATTCCAAGCCACATTGTGAGGCCATGTATAGGTTCTGCTGTCAACAATCCCCGCTCAAGGGCAATCCAGCTTTCAAAACATCCTCACCCAGGTACCAGCCATTTGTGCAGAGGAGCTCAGAGACAATTCCAACTGCCAGACATTTGAGTCATTCCCTGGCAGTTCAGGCTTCCCAGCTGAGAGCCCAGGCATCCTAGAACAGACAAGCACTTCCTGTTGAGTCCCGTCCAAACTCCTGACCATAAGATTTTTGACCAAAATAACACTTTTGTTTTATACCACTAGATTTGTGGTGGTATATTATGCAACAAGGTAACCAAAACAGCTGTATTTCAGCAAGCAGTAGGAATACTGAAACTGCTTTTGCCCTACACGTTTATGTTAAAGCTAAAAACTTTGTTTAGAAACTTTGTAGTGGTTTTCACAGACTTTAGGAGTCAGGGCCCACCCAAGATGGAAAATCTAATAACAAACTCTCAAACACTGAATTAGAAACCTCAGTGTAAGGAGGAAGCAAAATAAATATACTCATGCTTTTATTCCCAGAGGACTATGGTTGCCTTGATTCTGAGCAGAAAAAGGGGGAAAAAATTCTGAAAAGTTGTACACACAAACTTGGCTTTGCATATATCTGCAGCCAAAATTTGATGTTCTTACACTTCAATTAAGTTTTAAATTATTCTGCATTCTTATTGCCATAATGTGTTTATAGGGCAATACACATCAGCTCCTTCCTGAATACTGCAGCTTCCTCCTACACCCCTCAAAATGTGATCATTTTAAAGTAAAATTGAGCAGTTCAAAACTTCTGTTCCCAGCTATGAATAATTAAGTAATACACACTAGAGCTAAACTTTCACCTGAATCAACTAAAAAATTGGACATCTCATACAATGATTTTTAAACATTAGACGTTAGTCAGCACAGGACAGTGATTCCTGAGAGAGAGAGAAAAACAATGAGGGGAGGTCTATGACTGCCTCCATCCTCAGTGAAGACAATGAAATTGGGAACTGGCAAGGCCAAGGCTAGCTACAGTTCACAGGGGTGAACACCAGAGAGAAGACCACTGCAGAGTGAGAGCTTAGATACAGAAGTTACATTGAATTTCAATTGAATATTCATCCCTGAATGTGTGTGAGGAAACAACCTGAGTTTGAGAGAAGAACTCCCTGGTAGAAGCAGAGAAAACAATTCCCAGGGCTAACAGAGGATCAGGAATGGTTTGTGTTCTCACCAGTCAAAATGGAAATACACCATAATTCTAAGGGCATCGGTTAGAATAAACACAAGTGTATTCCATCAGTAGTGGGGAGAGATTAATAGATGATTTTTTACTTTGCTCCTGCCTAATAAAGCTTAAAATAAGCCTAAAAAGGATTAAATTGTTTCTAAGTAACAGCTGTATCCCGGAACAGAGCTCAAGAATATTTCAGGAACACAAAAAAATAACCTATCATCTAACAAGGTAAAGTTCAAAATGTGTGATATTCAGTTTAAAAAAATAAATTGCCAGATATGCAAAGAAATAAGAAAATATGATCCATATAATGAAAAAATTGAATCAATAATTACAGACTCAGGAAGTGACATAGGTGATAGAATTAGTAGACAAGGGTAAAAAACAGCTACTATAATTATCTTCCAAATGCACAAGAAGATAGAGGAGTGAATGAATATATTAAGAAAAGGCATGGATGATACAGAAAATGTGTCAAATTGAACTTCCAAACATAGAGAAAAATACCTGATGAAAATCTGGATATGATTCACAGCTGAAAATAGAAACAAACTTCAAATAGAAAACAATGGAGCAATAAAAAAAATACCCAGAGAGAGAAAAAATTAGGAAAATATGAACATGTTGAGTAGCCTTATGTATTTTGGGGCAATACCTTTAAGGAGGTGAAAGACTTAGGGGACAGAAAACACTTGAAACAATAATAACTGAAGCTTTTACAAGTTTGATGTAAATTATAAACCCATAGCTCCAAGAAACTTAATAAACTCCAAATACAAAAAAAAATGAAGAAAATTACATCATGATATACAATAAAATCACTTAAAGGAACTGATAAAGGGAAAAATCTTAGAAGCAGAGAAGAAAAAGAATCATTACTTACAGAAGAACAAATATAAGCTAATAACAGCAGACTTTTTGTTAGAAACAATGCAAGGCAGAAGAAAGTGAGTAGCATCTTTAAAATACTGAAATGAAAATTCCCAGCATGAAATTCTCTATCTACCAACAATATCTTTGAAAAATAAAGACTTACTCATGCATACAAAAGGTGCAGAATTCATCACTAGCATGTATACACCTTAAGAAACATTCAAGAAAGTTATTCAAGCAGAAAAAATTATAATACCAGATGAGAACATGCATCTACACAAAGAAATTAAGAATGTTGCAAATCATAAATATGTGAATGAATATTTAAAAACTTATGTTTTTAAATCTTTCTAGAGAAAAATGGAATTGTTGAGAAAGAATAATAACATGTATTGTTGAGCCCATAACATATATAGAAATAAAATGCATGGCAACAATAATACAAAGGTTGGAGAAATGGAAATATACTGCTTTAAGCTTCTTTTACTCTATGTGAAATGATACAATATCACTTGTTTCCTATCAGAAGAAATTGAGAAGGCCATAAGAATAGGCTACCAGGAATAATACCTCATATGTAACAAGTTATCCTTGGATGTGGGAGTTTCTTTCATGGTCACTGTTGCTGATTGGGGAGGGGGACATGCTTGGAAGGTGAGTGTCTCTAAGCACCAAACTTGCCAGAAATAGTTCAGTAGAGGTAAGTCCAAAGGAAGGTAAAGCCCCCCACCCCCCACCACATACACACATAAAAAGCTGCCTTTCAGTTTCCACCTCAGCTTCTGTAGGAAGAACCAGTGCTTTCTGTCTCTCCTAACCTCTTTTCTTGGTCAAAATCCAATTCCTGGCCCTAGAGACAAGGCCCTAAAGAAGGCACAGGCTTAAACTGTAAGGTATCCATGGATACGATCACACCTTCATATCTGTTAACATTGCCTCCTAGGGAAGTCTGAGCTAGTTGGCATCTTCAGCTTCATTATTATGTGTCAAGTGAATGAATAAGTCATAGTCTGTGACCAGCATCAAAGGAAGGTCCAGGATTGACTGAGGGCTAGCCTGAAACTGCTAGAAATGCCAGATGTGGTGAAGTTTCTTCAGGTTTTCTATTTTATAATGCAGTTTTTGAGATCTCTGTCTGGATCCTCTCCACCAACTAAGAACCCCTACTGAGAATATCTCCCATGATAATCAAGCTGGAGGCTTCCTACACCACCCAGACAGTAATAAACTTTTTCTCCCAAGGTTTGTAGTCAAGATACTTCTCCCTAAAGTAGAAGATCACGAATGGTGATTGTATGTTGGTCTGGCCCTTTTGGAATAGGAAGAGGTCATCGTATAAATGGCCTGAGGCTGAAGAACTTGGTCTTTACCTTCTGTTGGGTTGGTTTGGAATAGGAGCTGCATTCCATGACACAAGGCTCACTCCAAATGACCTTGAACTAAAGTGGTTGGATGGTTTATAGATTCTAGCCCTACAGCTGGAGAATAAGCCCACAGTGTGGGTGTCTAGCAGCTAGTGCATGTACATGCGCAGACTGTTACTGGATAGTCCTTGGGGTCAGTGAAGTGCTCCTGTTTTCAGCTCTTCTGGCCTGAGGGGTCCACCTGCTCCTGTGTGCCTCTAGCTAGCTGTATAAGAGCTGGCCACCACAGGGATTGCTGTTGCTGTTGGTATCGGGATGTGAACCTGTACTGGAACTTGGTCTTCTGGCACCATGTAGGGCTAAGGAGCAGACCAGGAGGAGCTAACTGTCGGCAGAGTGCGAGTAGGCAGCCAGCAGACCACGCTACGAGTTCAGCTAGATAAAGGACTGCTGAACGAGATTAAGTAATTTGATGTTATACTTCTTATGTTAATAAATTCAATGAATTTTATATATTTATGGCAGAATCAGAATATATGCAAATGATCCAAATTGGTTCCCCTACATTTCAATAGGTTTTGATATTGTGTAGGCCAAAGAAGTTAGCACAAATAAATATGAGGTTCTAGTGTACATTTCAGCTTACCATGAATTTAGCTAAATGGCATGGCTTTCACTATATGATAAAGAAATAAGCTATTCATAACATATATCTGGATGTTTTCATTTTAAATTGTTCAATGTCCTTAAGATATATTTTATTTTTTATTTGGTTAGTTTGTTCATCATTTCTTTTAATATACATTTGTGTCTATGGGGGGATTTCAAAGTATACATTTCCAAGTATTAAAGCAGAAGCATGTTAAAAAATAAATAATCAAGGCATGGATAACATAGATTCTCATTCTCCAAAAATGGAGAGCATTACCAATTAATTGAAACATTTTTTTTTTAGTTTGATTATTTTGAAAAATGCTCAAAGACTACTTTGCAATAGTCATATTGATATGACTGGCGAACTGGTGCCCATTTTGCAGGTCAATAAACCATTTGCAGAACAACTTGCTAGGATAAGTTATTTCATAAAAATCTTTCCAAGATAAGAAGTCCAGTTCCAGAGATTCATTATCCACCATTCTCACGTTATTTCCTCACTCTGGATAGAATTTGAAGGTGTGTTCTCGTGCGTATGTAGCATGGTATTTTCTGCTGGAAGATTAACCAGACACCAAGGTGTAGAGTTCCAGAATTCTGAATGTATGCTTCAAACATCTGGAGCTATATACATATGGGGCATATACAGCTGTGTTTATTTCAATGATTACACATTTACATGACTATAATACATTTATTTAAATGTATCATCTCATATATCTGAGAATATTCAAACAAATGCATTTGCTGTAGTTATTTAAATGTGCAATTGAAAAGATTCAAATAAATAATTCACTCCTTTTATTTAATCTTACAGTATTTATTTAAATAATGTGCTTATTAATATATGATTATAGTGTTTTCTTTTTAGTCTAAAGCCAAATATTTTAGAAGATCAAAGAAGTAATGGGGATCATGAGTCATACAAATCAAAAAAAAATTTGTGCAGAGGTGTTCATAGTTAGCAAGCTTTCAGAAGAATTGAAAATTCAGCAGGAAAGAGAATGAAATCATTTGCAATTCGAATGTTTCTATTATTCCAACAATTTTATAGTGTGGTGAACATTTGAATTGAATCGCAAAGCATTTCTTTGAGAATACCCAAAAGTATTTGGGTTTATTTTTTCTTTCTTTCTTACTACTACCGTATCTGACAAGATAAACACTTCTGGGTATTGGTTTCATATAGTCAGGAAAGGGTTTCACTATATTAATCCCTCACCCCCTAATCTGGTTAAGAGTATTAAAATAATCTCATTTAACTGTACCTTTATTCTGGGAGAGGAACTGGAGACCAGCAAGTGATTTAGGAGGAGAGAAAATAAAATTATATCGTGGATTCAATTTCTGGCTCTCATATTCTGGGAGATTTCAGAGAATCTTCTAGTTAGACTATTTAGAGTTGTTCTCAGTTCTTTTGTATTACATTTCCGTCTTATTTTTTTAAAGGTTTTATTTATTTATTTATTTTTGGAGAGAGGAAGGGAGGGAGAGAGGGAGAGAAATATCAATGTGTGGTTGCACCTCAGGTGCCAACTAAGGGGGACCTGGCCCGCAAACCAGGCATCTGCCCTGACTGGGAATCAAACTCACGACCCTTTGGTTCACAGTCCAGTGCTCAGCTCACTGAGTCACTACTGCAAGGTCCATATTTCCTTTCTTTTCTTTTTTTTTAATTTTATTTCATTACTTTAAAAATTATTTTATTGTTGTTCAATGACAGTTGTTTGTATTTTCTCCCCACCCCTCAACCCACCCCCTCCAAACCCATTTCCATCCCTTGCTTCCACCTTCTCCCTTGGTTTTGTCCATGGATCCTTTATAGTAGTTCCTGAAAACCCTTCTCCCCACTGTCCCCTCCCCACTCCCCTCTGGCTGTTGTTAGATTGCTCTTAATTTCAATGACTCTGGTTATATTTTGTTTGCTTTTTTCTTTTGTTGATTATGCTCCAATTAAAAGTGAGATCATATGGTATTTGTCTCTCACCACCTAGCTTATTTCACTTAGCATAATGCTCTCCAGTTCCATCATGCTGTTGCAAAGGGTAGGAGCTCCTTCTTTCTCTCTGCTGCATAGAATTCCGTCATGTAAATGCACCATACTTTCTTGATCCACTCATTTGCTGATGGGCACTTAGGTTGCTTCCAGCACTTGCCTATTGTAAACTGTGCTGCTATGAACGTTGGGGTGCATAGGTTCTTTTGGAATGGTGTTTCAAGGCTCCTAGGGTATATATAATCCCAGCAGTGGAATTGCTGGGTCAAAAGGCAGTTCCATTGTTAGTTTTCTGAGAAAGTTCCATACTGTTTTCCACAGTGGCTGCACCAGTCTGTATTCCCACCAACAGTGCACTAGGGTTCCCTTTTCTCCACATCCTCTCCAGCACATGTTTGTTGATTTGTTTATGTTGGCCATTCTGATGGGTGTGAAGTGGTATCTAATTGTGGTTTTAATTTGCAGCTCTCTGATGGCTAGTGATGCTCAGTATCTTTTCATGTGTCTCTAGGTCCTCTGTATGTCCTCCTTGGAGAAGTGTCTGTTCAAGTCTTTTGCCCATTTTTTAATTGGGTTTTTTTGTCTTCCTGGAGTGGAGTCATGTGAGTTCTTTATATATTTTGGAGATCAAACCCTTGTCTGAGGTATTATTGGCAAATATGTTTTCTCATACAGTTGGCTCTCTTTCATTTTAATGCTGTTTTCTTTAGCCATGCAGAAGCGTTTTAATTTGATGAGGTCCCATTTGTTTATTCTTTCCTTTATGTCCCTTGCTTTAGGGGACATATTCGTGAAGATGTTGCTGGATGGAATGTCTAAAATTTTTCTGCCAATGTTTTCCTCTAGGACTTTTATGGTGTTACAACTTATATTTAAATATTTTATCCATCTTGAAGTTATTTTTGTGTGTGGTGTAAGTTGGTGCCCAAGTTTCACTTTTTTGCACGTAGCTGTCCAGATCTCCGAACACCATTTGTTGAAGAGGCTATTTCTGCTACATTTTATGTTTCTCCCCTTTCGTCAAATATTAATCGACTGTAGAGACTTGGGTTTATTTTTGGGCTCTCTGTTCTGTTCCATTGGTCTATGTGCCTGTTTTTATGCCAGTACCAGGCTGTTTTGATTACAGTGGCTTTGTAATACAATTTGATACCAGGTATTGTGATCCCTCCTGCTTTATTCTTCGTTCTCAAAATTGCTGCAGCTATTCAAGGTCATTTATGGTTCCATATAAATTTCTGAAATATGTCTGTGGGTACTTATATCTGTGAAATATGTCATGGGTACTTTAAGAGGATTTCATTGAATGTATATATTGCTCATATTTCCTTTCTTAAAGGCATTTTTAAACTAAGCTGGACTGGCCTAGAGCAGTGGTTTTCAACTTTTTCATCTTATGGCACAGATAAACTAATTACTAAAATTCTGCAGCACATCAAAAATATATTTTTTGCCAATCTGACAAAAATAGTAGGTGTAGTTTTGATTTATTCACACTGTACAGCTATTGTTGTGTTGGCTGTTGTAATTTTTTAATTTGATAGTCTAAGGGAAAAGAGGTCCATGGCCCTGACTAAATAGTCGGATTGCATGTTTTAAAAATTCTTGCAGCACACTGGTTGAAAATCACTGGACTAGAAGAAAGTGACATAGTTGAGCATGAGAAAAATTAAATGGGAAGTCGCATAATTTTTAAAAGAATTTTAATTTATGACAAATATAAAAATACTGACTATAGGCACTTGTTCATTAGTTGAATTATTGAATAAATGCAACCTCTCTAAGCCTCACTCCATCAGTTGTAGGTTATAGATAATATCTCTCGTTGCATATTGTGAGGATTACATGAGTCTAAATTATTCAGTTGTCAAATGTTTTCCAAATTATAACTAATAATATTTCTTCCCATTTTGTAGACGTGAAAACTGGATTCCTGTACATACTTCCAAACCTTAGTTGTTGGTTGTACTTCAGGAATCACCTTTTATATGTTGATTATTCTTCTGTTTAAAGCTTGAATTGGCAAACGACATTGCTTTCTGAGACAGTTCATACATCCAGGATGATCCCTGGAGACTGTGAATGGGTACTCTGTTAGGTGGGAAGAGTTCAATAATCAAAACAACACACTTCTGTGTTTTATATTTATAAAACAAATCGCAGTCCTTGTTTTGAATTTTTACTGTCACGTTTCTAGGCAGGTATTTCATTCAGCCTAGGATTCCAAAGGATGTTAAGACCACAGGGAAAACGCATATTGTGTCCAGGACTAGAGTAGAGGCGGGAGAGAGACTGGCCAATCGGAGTTCAGCCTGAGGACTTGTCCCGCCCCCTTTGGTCGAGCACCGCCTCTTTTCCGTCCATCTCTCTGGGAGTGGAGGGGTGTCGCTGGCTCGTCTAGCCCCTGCCTCTAAGTGACAGGACCCTGTACAGCAACACTTCTAGCCGGTCACGAAGTTTGTCGGTCCTTGCTTTGGCTGAGCTGAGGTGTGAGTGTGTGTATGTGTGTGTCCGGAGAGGGTTATTTCTGGGAGGCGGGGGAGGATCTGGCCAGGAAGCTCGGGATCCGGGATTGAAGGCGTTTTGGAGGCGATCTTTCTGCTTCTGGGGATGGCACTTGGGCGGGCTGGGCTGAGGGAGGATCTGGAAGAGGAGGAACCCGGGCTCTGGGAAACCCAGTAGGTATGGTAATGACTTCAGGACCCGTTCCTGCGAACTGGGCGCTCACGGTGGGGGTGGGAAATAACCTGTGCGGGATTCGGGCTGGCGGTGGGCAAGACTGCCTCGGTTGCTAAGGAACGCGTGGTTTCCGCTCTGCCAAAGTGTCGGGTGGAGGCGGCTGGGCCGTGGAAACCTAGCCACGCCCACCTCTCCAAGGCCTTCAACTAGGGATTGGCCCCTTTGTGCTGTCAGTTAATACGTGTCCGTTTATTTCATTCTTCAGTGGGTTGTGTAGTTCTCGCTCTGTCGTTCATCTACCATTTTATGACTCTCCACACTTTCCATCTTCCCTTCTTAATCTACAAGTATCTGCAGACTAAAACATTTGCCGAGAAGAGCTTTAGGCAGTGTGAGGTGGTTTTATTAGGGGCGGATGGAATGCGGGGAGTCTTTTTCCCAGTGCTTGATGAGTCACTGAACCCGCAAGGGTGTCCACGTAGACAACTAGGAATAGGGGCCTAAGAGATCTGGGTTCTTATATGTAGAATTCTTTTTCTAGCTGCTGCCTGTTTGATCTCAAGGAGCTTCTGGGGAAGTTGAGGCAATTAATTATTGGACAATATATGAGTGATCTCCCTTACAGACCCTACTGTGGAGAGGGCTGATACTAGCATGTAAATCCCCATTTTGCTTAATTCGCCCATATTAAATAATTAACCATGAAATGGTAACCACAAATAACCATTTGAAATCTCTTCGTTGCTGATATCAGCCGTTCCCCAGTGATTCAGCTGTATAAACATTCCAGAGAAAAAACAAAGGAGCTAAAAGTCTGCTTTTACTTCCCTTCTGCTAGGTGTACTGTATAAATTTCCAAGAAGGAAGCTTTTATAGCTTGTTAACACTGGGAAGAACCTTGGCCTAGAAATGTGGAAACCGGCAGGATTAGGGAATGTTTGTCCTTAGGCAAACCTCATAACTGTTATCTATAAAGTGGGGATATTTATGTGCCCTTTGTTCCTAAAAAGTAAGGAGGATAATTGATTGTGAAAGTATTTTTAAATTAATGATCTACACAGATGTAAAGTGTTACTGATTAGAGTTTCATCTCTCCTTTTGTCTATAGGATCTGAATTTGTAAACATAACGTGATTATGATCAATCAGCTTAAAATATTTTCAGACTTCCTTGTAATTTCTTTTTTATCTTTGGGTTATTTAGAAATAGGGAAGAAACTCATTCTTCTCTCCATTATTGATTAGTTCTGGTTAGGTGCACCAGGAATGTCATGCATGACACTTTTCCCCCCTGACATCACTAGATTTTTTTCAAGATTATATATATCCTGAAAGGATTGGGAAAGATTACCTTGTAATCCGATGATGAATATCTTTTCAGTAACATATACCACTCTGAGAAGCCAAGGAAAGCTATCGACTCTCCTCTTAGAAAAAGACAAATTTGAAGCATAAGTGGACGCTAGATTAAGAACATGTGTTTTCGATCAACTTCTTAAATAAAAAGGAAATTACTCTTTCCCTTTGCTCATCCCACAGAGAGACTGGGTAACTGACACCCGAAGCTACATAGCTGGGAGCAGAGTTGGATATTCTTCCTTCCAGAGTGCATTTTACTATGGCTTACTTTAGTTCAGGATCTTCAATCAATCCCCAATCCTTTTTCTTTTTCTTTTTTTTAAACATTTAGCAAACAGGAACTACCATTGCTCAATAAATTATTGCTATATTTCAACACCATGTCAGCCGTATTTTATTCCAAATTACTTTGGTCAATCTCTTATATTTCTATATTTGAGGAAGTAAAGAGAATTTTTCAAATATTTTGGGAAAATATTAAATTGAATTTTTGAAGTAAACATTAAGTACATAAATTTTCTCTTTGATCAGGGTCCATTCTGAACAAAGAAAAGGTGCCACTAGAATATGATTACCTGACTCGTAAAACTGTTTTCTTAAACTTAAATGAATGATCTTTTATAACATTTTAATTTCCTGTGGCTAAAAAATATTGTGGTTGGTTCCACTGTGACTGTTTTCCTGATTTCTATATTAAAATAGAAGGCTATAAATAGAGGGTTTTCCCCCCAAGTTCCTTTATCTAGCTTTATCAATAAAAGTGGGCATCAGTAGTGGATGTTGTCATCAGATATGGAAAACAATGTGGAAAAAGTATATGGATTTTGTAATAAACAACAGTATATAGGAGCACCTGTTGTTTCTTTACCACTTACAATTTTATTCAAATTGTATAGTATGTTAAAAGACAAACTGAGAGATATTAAAATGTTTGAGTTTATTTAAGCAAAAATTGATTTGAATTGGACAGTATTCAGTCTAGCTAATAGAAAGGAGCTAAACTTTTAGGCAGAAGAGAATGGGAATGAGGAATTTGTACTGGCAAAAAAAAAGGGTTGCTTATTGTGAGGTTACTTTCCTTTGGGGTGGGGGATGGCAGGGGCCTATCAGGCAGATTACCCAACTAGTTAGTGCTGATCAGGTGATTCCTGATAGACTGGGTTAAGATTCCTGTTCTGGAAGAGCTGAAATTGTGATGAGGTCTTGGGTTGGTGATGTGGGGCTGAACCTAAGCAACTCCATTTTGGACCTGTTTTGTTTTTAACAAGTATTTATCCCTTTCTTTACTCACTTCATTTCTGATAGAGAACTGGAAATAAGGACAAATAGATTAGAGAATGACAGCTTTTAAGGGATTAGTAAGTAATAGCTCATTCCTTCTCTTGGGTTTGTCAATAGACAAGTGAAGTTTGCATTATCAGTTTTGTTACTAAGGAGCTGATTGGACATAGTGCTTTAGTTGGAGACCACAAATGAGTACTAGTACCTCCTGTCCCCTACTACTTCCTCTCCCTTTCTCAGAACCTAGATTTTAGTTCAGAGTTACTGCTCTGCATGGTCCAGGACAGAGAGAGAGTAAAAGAGGGCTTTAGTGTTTACAGGTTTATAATAGGGTATCTCTACCCATTGGAATAATACGGACCAATGGATGTTTTTCCTGCCTATCAGATCATTTCTCTTACTGCGAAGCTGTGAATAAGGAGTGAGAAACCAGGACGTTAACTAGTACTCCCGAGATTAACTAGGGTGATACCTCTCTGGGCCATTTGAAATATGTGGAGGCGATTTAAAATTATTTTAATGGCTTGAACAAACTCTACTGGTTTAGGGACTCTGCAGTTTAGGAATGCTAAATATTGTGTAATGTAGAGGTCCACTAGCTCAGGGCATTTCCTTCTCCTACCTCAAGGCCAAAAACATCCTCATTGAGGACCACAGTTCCAGAGGAAGTTCCTTTAGGTAGAAACATGAGGCTAGTCTTCCTCCTTAGTCTCTGTTCCTATGTATCCATGTTTTTGATATCAGTAGATTTGGCTCTAAGAGTGAAGGTCTTAATGAATATTCTGCTTAGAATATAGTTATTTTTTTATATTCTTTCAGAATGACTAAAATGATATTAACAGAAAACAGCGATATGTATTTTATCATATTTGATATTCTCAGAACATTTCTTGACAAATAAGAATCAGAGAGTCTTAGAACCAAATCTTTTTATACAATACATATTACTACATTTCATCCTTTCTTATATGGTAGAAATGTGAAGTCTCTTTGCAACAATAGAGTGAGATAGATGTATGTTTTCGAGAAAAAGAAAAGTTTATTTCTTAGCTTACCCCTTTTGAAATGTTAACAACAGTAGAAAGACAATACTCTGCACTGTGAGGTTTAACAAATACTGTTTTCTTGAATCAAGGTAGAGGCAGTGCCATGAATGAGAGGATCTTGTCATTTTCATGGTTCTCAAGCCACCAAACATGGAGAATGACAGCGGGAATAAAAAGGTTTAATTCTTCTATGGTGGTTTTATGTAGCGACATAGTTGCAAAAATAACAGACCATTTAAATTGAACAACTTAAAATTTAAGCACAGACAGAAGGCAGATGGCTTAATCCAAAGAACATTTTTTACATACTTTGAATATTAAAAATACTTATATATCACATTATGTAGAATAATAAGTTATATGGGTACTTGTGGCAAAATCCTTATTGTCTATTTCAGTTTATTACATACACCAGGTAGAAGGTACACTGGACTGAAAGTTGTAGACTTGGCTCCAGCATAGACATATCATTTGTTGGGTTTTATAATGTGTCCAGGCATCCAGTTCTTTTGTTGTTCGTGAAAAGAGTTGATTTGTGATTTGCTACCATTTTTTTCTCAAGAGTATGCTTGCATATTATAATTCATTCTCATTAATCACCATGATTCTCTCTGGGCAGGGTAAATCATTTCTTCCAGATGGGAAGTTATAATTTTAAAAAGAACCTCCCAGTTTTTGATTCTATTTTGTCTGTTTCCTAGAGGTCCATTGTGTCTCTTCTGTCCTCAACATGCTCCTACCCATGTTTATGCATATTTTGTAAACACTGGACTCTGTAGAAATGATCTATAGAGTCCCTTTCAATGCCAAAATGTTCTGGACAATAAAATCCCCTAAAACCGAGGGAAATGAAATCAGTAAAAGACTCAGAGAAATACCTGTGAAAATCTAAGAAGTTTAAGCTAAGAAGAACATTTAAGAAAATTCTTAGACGTCTCACACGTACAAGACTACATGGCGTCGGCGGACAGGAGAACTGCATGTAAAAAGAGCAGCTAATGATTAAGTGACCGGAAAGATAGTAAGGTAGAACAAAAAGATGACAAAAGAACTAAACATATGAGAACTGGAGTAGTTTTGTATTCCAGCTGAAACAAATAACCACAAATTTAGTGACTTAAAACAACACAAACTCCATCTCATAGTTCTGTACTTCAGAAGTCTGATGTAGGTCTCACTGGCACAAAAAAACACGGGATCTGCAGCGCTGCGTTCCTTTCTGGAGGTCCCGGGATGCCATCTGTGACCTTGCCTTTTCCAGTTCTGGAGACTGCCCATATTCCTTGGTTGCTGGTTCCCATCCTCCCTCTTTAAAAGCCACCAACATTGCATTTCTCTGACTGTTCTTCTGCAGACAAATTCTCTTCTAACCACAGCTAGGAAAAGTTACCTACCTTTAAAGACCCACCTGGATAAACCAGGATAATCTCTCCATTTTAAGGTTTTTCATTTAATTACTTTTGCAAAGTCGCTTTTGCCATGTAGGGTTACATATTCACAGGTTCTGGGAATTAGGACTTTGACGTCTTTAGGGAAGAGGCATTATTCTGCATACCACAATATCATATTATAAATCTACACTTGATGTCATAAATAGCAAAATTAATATCATTGTAGAAAATTTAATCAGTGTGGAGAATAGACTTGAAAAGTTCTTGTAGCTAAAATATTGAATTCTTGAACAGATGATATATGGAGGAAAAAGAATGAAGTTCACTGTATGAATATTTGGAGTCTCTGTGGAAGAGACTAATATACATAGTTGTCCCTAAGAAGAAAATAGCATTTGAAAAAGAATAATAGAGAGGTAAAATGAAATAAAACTTTCTGAGCTGAGAAGACCAATGAGTACAGAAAGGACTTATATAAGATGTAATAACCTAAAGAGACCCAATATCAAAAAATTTTCAAATTATGATAAAAAAAACCTTTAAAAACCTAGAAAGGGAAAAAATGGCACATCACTATCAGGAAACAAAAATTAGGCTGGTCTCAGACTTCTTTTCTGTAGAATTAAATACCAGAAGAAAACAGCAACATTTTTAGAGCTTAAATTTATTTTTTCATGCAGTTTTTATTTCTGGTGTGACGGCAATAGAAAATGGCTCCTAAGAATAGAAGGGACTAAATCCTGTTTTGCTTTTGGGGAAAAAAAAATAAAACACCAGTAAGACATACAACTATTGTATGTCTTAAAAGATGATACGATAGAAACACAAAAGCCATGATTTATAGAAATATAAAATGAATGGTACATCCTAGAGTCCTATATTCTTAAAGAGGTACCTGTAAGTATTATGTTTAATCTAGTAAAGAACTAACTGCAAATGTAATAAACTGCTTGCAAGAGAAGATGTATAATGTAAACATTCAATAACAATACTCCAGATTTAGGTAAACTTTTGTGATCTTCTGATTTATTTATGCCAAAGATAAAACCTGCTAATTCAAGAGTAAGAATAGATTTAGAAATATACCTAAACCATTGATTGGCAAATTGTGACCTGTGGCCCACTCAAATCTCCCTCACTGCCTGTTTTTGTATGACCCACTAAGACTAGTCTTTACATTTTTACATAGTTGAAAAAAATTAAAATAATATTTTGTGATGTGAAAATTGTATGACATTCAAATTTTATTGCTTCTAAATAAAGTTTTATTGGAACACATCTGCAATCATTTGTTTATATATGTGTCTGTGGCTACTTTGGAACTAAAACAGCTGTGTTGAGAGTTGCAACGAAAATGCAGTTTGGGTGCTCTCAGGCTTTGCATTGCTTCTCAGAGCACACAAATCACAGTGACACAGTTGTATCTTGATTTTGCTTTTTGACCAGAAAGCCTAAGATATTTATGATTTGGTCCTTTTCAGAAGAATTTTACATCTCATGACCTGATCTCTAAATTTTCGTGTGTAACACTGAGGTTTTTAATTCAAAGGAACCAAAGTTACTCAGTTATTGCTCTTCAGTGTTTGGCTTACTCCAGCATCTCTTTGGTTTTATATGGCCTGGAGTTAAAAATGGGAATCTGTTATTCTCTACATTTAATAATCTATTTTCCATCTTTACCTTAAATGAAACAAAATTTGTGTAAAGATTTTAGAATTTTATTTCCAAAGGCACAAATCAGTCAATAGTGTAATAATGTAAGAAATAATGGCTACCATTGTACCCCAAAACTCTGTGCTTATTCAGATAAACATGTACAGTATGTAATAAGTGAGTTATATGTCAGTCGGTTAGTTAATCAGTACAGATTTGTTGGGCAGGTATAGGTGATTAAAAAGAGGAAGCAGCATTGAAATGAGGTCCTGAAGGATGCTAGTGAATTCAAGATCTTGAGACAAGGAGAACAAGATTTGTCAAACCACTAAATTGCAAGTAGGATCATGTGATTGGGAAATGAAAGAAGTTGAGTGGCTAGAATGTAATTTGGAGAAAAGTGGCTGGAGCTGAGGCAATAAAGACCTGCTGAACCAGACCGAGGAGGCTGTTACATGCTGTAGAAAGCAATTTTCATCCTGTGGACTATGAGGATCCATTTCAGGTTTTTTTAAACTGAAGAACAACATGATCAGAGCTATATTTCAGAATAATGGTTCTATACTATTTTCCAAATACAGCAAACAATAAAATTCTTTGATGCTATGACTATACTTTCACAGAATAAAGGTTGCCTTGGGTTATACCCACTCAGGTCCTATTTACAACAAATGTTTCCTTGAGGGAGGATACAGAAACAACCCCCTACTTACCCTAGAAACTTAGGTGAGCAGGCTGTTAAATAAACTGAAGTTCTTTAAAATTTTCAAAAGATTAAGAAGTTACCTGTAAGGTAAAAGTAATCTTTCTGGCTTCTGGGCACATAGACCTGCTCTAAGATACTATGCTTCTTTTATAGGTGACTTATTAAAACTTTATGGAAACTTGAGATGATGGAAGTTTAGTTATGGACCACTTGAATATATATGAATTTTCTTTCTTACATATTAAAAAAAACTGTTTAAATGAATGCTTAGCATTCTTCTAAGAAAATTAACATTTGTTTGGAATGCCTGTATCTAATTTGACTCAAAGTATATCCTATTTTAAACCTTCATTTAGATATATAATGAAAATAGTTTCGCAGATAATATTGTCTCACATTTATATAAACCTTTATATTTGAAATATTTTCATAAATGATCTTATTTCATCCTTACAGTAATCTCTTTAATATATATAAAAGGATTTTCCCCCCATTTTACGGATGTAAAGTCTCTCTGCTGTCTGATCTGAACACATGCTTCCTTGTAGAAGAAAGTGAGTGAGCTCTTTGATTAGATAGGTTTGAATTAGAATTGCTGCCATTTTTCCATGTTAAATGTGCATGATCGGGAAAGTCACTTTGTTATTAGAAAACTCAGTTTTCCCAGTTGAGGTTCTTACCTTTCTATAATCTAAAACTCCAGGATACATCTGGACCAAACATTTCAGATAGGGACTGTGGACCCAAATTATTATGACTGTTATTT